>JAUKNM010000045.1:147500-207500 GCA_030765045.1 Tenodera sinensis
ATCATCATCATCATCATCGTCATCATCATCACCACCACTACCACCGCCACCGCCACCACCACCGCCACCACCACCGCCACCACCACCGCCGCCACCACCACCACCACCACCACCACCGCCACCGCCACCACTACCACCGCCACCACCACCACCGCCACCACTACCACCGCCACCGCCACCACCACCACTACCACCGCCACCACTACCACCGCCACCACCACCGCCACCACTACCACCGCCACCGCCACCACTACCACCGCCACCACTACCACCGCCACCACTACCACCGCCACCACCACCACCGCCACCACTACCACCGCCACCACCACCACCGCCACCACCACCGCCACCCCCACCACCACCGCCACCGCCACCACCACTACCACCGCCACCACCACCGCCACTACCACCACCACTACCACGCCACCACCACTACCACCGCCGCCGCCACCACTACCACCGCAACCACCACCACCACCGCCGCCACTACCACCACTACTACCACCGCCACCACTACCACCGCCACCGCCACCACTACCACCACCACTACCACCGCCGCCACTACCACCGCCACCGCCACTACCACCACCACTACCACCGCCACCACTACCACCGCCACCACCACTACCACCACCACTACCACCGCCACCACTACCACCGCCACCGCCACCACCACCGCCACCACTACCACCGCCACCACTACCACCGCCACCGCCGCCACTACCACCACCACTACCACCACCACCAATACCACCGCCGCCGCCACCACTACCACCGCAACCACTACCACCACCGCCGCCACTACCACCACCACTACCACGCCACCACCACTACCACCGCCGCCGCCACCACTACCACCGCCACCACCACCGCCACCGCCACTACCACCACCACTACCACCGCCACCACTACCACCGCAACCACCACCACCACCGCCGCCACTACCACCACCACTACCACGCCACCGCCACCACTACCACCGCCGCCACTACCACCACCACCACTACCACCGCCACCACCACCACTACCACCGCCACCACTACCACCGCCACCACCACCACCGCCACCACTACCACCGCCACCGCCACCACTACCACCGCCACCACCACCACCGCCACCACTACCACCGCCACCACCGCCACTACCACCACCACCACTACCACGCCACCGCCACCGCCACCACCACCACCGCCACCCCCACCACCACCGCCGCCACCACCACCACTACCACCGCCACCACCACCGCCACCGCCACTACCACCACCACCACTACCCCGCCACCGCCACCGCCACCACCACCACCACCGCCACCGCCACCACCACTACCACCGCCACCACCACCGCCACCGCCACTACCACCACCACCACTACCACGCCACCACCACCGCCACCCCCACCACCACCGCCACCGCCACCACCACTACCACCGCCACCACCACCGCCACCGCCACTACCACCACCACTACCACGCCACCGCCACCGCCACCACCACCACCACCGCCACCCCCACCACCACCGCCACCACCACCACCACCGCCACCACCCCCACCACCACCGCCGCCACCACCGCGGCCAGTACCACCACCACCGCCACCACCACCAACAACAACAACAACATAATTAGAACATATTCTGGGTTTAATAAAACTTAGATACCTGAGTCTTTTAATTGGCGACTGTCGTACTGAATGTCGGTAGTTCAATTCCCGGTTCTAGGATGGCCTAGAGCAGCCATGTCAAGGTTATAGCGCATAAACCTGTGTTACGTGCTATTGCAGGTCGAACCCGTGACCTCTCGAATGCGGGCCTTAGACGCTACCGCCTGAGCCATTCCACTCAGTTTAGTAAACGTTAGAGACGACAATTTAAGTTAAGGGTAAGATTTTTTCAAAAATGTGATAAGCTTGGGTTCCTTACTTTACTTCCAATAAAGCGCACGTCTCTAGAGTATCTAGGGTTTTCATTAATTTAATAGTCTCACACACACACACACACACACACACACACACACACACACACACACACTCTCACCGACAGAGAGAGAGATTTCTGTTTGCAGAGGCGTAATCTTGCCGCTCTGTGGTGAACCACATCTGCTTCGAAATATTTCCCAGTTTCCGCGAAATCAAAGAGGTAGTTACCCATGGACGTTGATAATTACATTAGTCCGTTTTCTGAAACGGGTGGTCAGTGCCTCTGTTAAACTACCACTCGTGAGATTTAATTTCGCTGAAAAGAGGGTTACTTACAAGTGTTAAACCCCATTATCTGAGGGCAACCTGTAACCTAATTTTTAAATTCTCTGTTCCGTAACCAGCAGATGCAGCAAATAATATAGTCCACCCAAAAATTGGACATCGAGATTTCATGGAATTTTTAATAGAGTTCAATGCTCACTGTTACACACGGTACCTTAGGGGATGACACAATTGATATATGTAATGAAATGATAATTGAGAATAGAAATTTGTGAAGAAAATGTTCCAAGCATGCCTGTTAGGCATTTACCTGTTGTGACTGTAATCAGAGTGGATGATCCTGATGAGAGTTGAGCCATAGGCCTCCAATTCAAGAGTCAGTGCAATAACGACCTCGGAGCGTCCGTGTCCGTAAGGACTTCATCGATATTATATGCTTTGAGGGTTTTTGCATTAAAAAAGGACCTATGAGTGTTGCCTGTCAGTCCCTCCGCGTGCGTGTGTGTATGTATTTGTGCTAACTCGAAAGTGAAAACCGAGATTGAAGTTCAGTACCTTACAATGATATTCAAGGAAATATCAGTGTAGTCCCTGACTACACTTTACGTGGAACATTTTTCGAAGTTCTTGTACTTCCCAAATATAGTTCTAATGATTTTAAGTATAAAACCATTATACGCCCATTTATGACATTTATGTGACAAAGAAAATGCATAACTCAAATTCTGGGAATATCCAAATATGCAGTCTTCTTCGGTTACATGGGGTTTTGAGAAACCGGCAGTCAGTTCGTTTAACAGTAAAGCCGGTGTCCAACGATCCAACGTTCTAGACCAAAATTTTTGTATCTAATGAAATTGCACACAAAAGAAACAGTGTCTGTCACACTATGATTCCTTTTGGTCCAATACAAATAACAGTTCACGTAGCAAGCGTGAGAAATAAACATGGCGGACGCAAATATTAATTTAGCGATTGCTATATTAAGTATAGGTTTGGGATATATTTCCACGAGCCTCGGTAGGCAGAAAATATATATTACAAGTAAAAAACTTTGGTGGATACGGTCATGGTTAGAAAAAAAAGATAACAGGGTAAAGACCGAGATATATTGGGTCTACTATAAAACAAATTGAGATTAGAGAACCTGGAAAACTATCGCAATTTTCTACGAATTCACGAAGATTTATTTCTCAACCTTTTATATCCTGTTGATGTCAAAATTACACACCAGGACACAGATATGAGACAAGCGCGAAAGAGAAAAGGAAGAATTGTAATGGTTTTAATCATAGTGTGGATGAACTCATTTCATAGCATAAAATTTACACATACTGTTTACTGGATTTCTTACTATTTATGAAATATAGCTATGTGATAATCCCCTCTGTAATATATGTTAATGTTCACGAAAAATCGTCAATGAATCTTCCAGAAAAGAATTAAACGTTTTATTAAAATACCCTTAATGTTAAAAGTGCCACGAGCCGTACATATACAAGACGTTGCATGCGCAGTCCGCCATATTGTCAGGTTACAGACGCTGATTGGCTATTTTCAAGTTGTTGGATGAAAAAATTAGATGCAACTCAACGCATTGTATACAAACAGGTTGGATACAAATAACAGGTAAGAAATTGTATGGAACAAAGTTGTATCCAACTCTCGACGTCTTGCGATGCACTTTTTTGTACACAATGCTTTAGAACAAAATGTTGGACCGTGGGACATCGGCATAACACTGAAACACTGTAAAAGATGTGTATATTACAATTTTCATAAAAAATTTCATAGCTCTTAAGGTATGTCATTTTTTGGCCTTTTAATTCTTATAGTGGGCCCTCTAGGCTACTTATTATGTTATATAGTCCATTCCATGTGCTAAACGTGAATATAGTATAGCCTATTGTCTATAGCAGCGATGCCCAACGTTTGGGATAGAGGAGAGGCTAGATCAGGCCTGGGCGCGTCGTGTGTTCGCGTGAGAAAAAACAGGTTTCTACCGTCCCATACTTGCGTGCAATAAAGGCACATGAACCAGTCTGTGGCGTACACGTGTTGCTTAATTGTAATTTATTACAAACACAAAATTAAACACTATACAATATTTACATATATGTTGTAGTGTTATATTTTCAGATTTTACAATGCTATTTAGACTTGCAAGACTTTGAAGTATATTAATATGCAATAAACTAAAACACTTCGTAAATCACGTAAACCTGGAACGTTACTTACTGAGTCACTGTTGAAATGTGCAATCTTTTGTGCTTCATTATTTCGTCATATTCTGGCTGCAAATTTGAACATTGCAATCGCAATATGTGCACTAAATTTTCATCACTTAAACTGCTGCGTGAAGCAGTTTCGACATTGTTCAGCTTACTGAAAAACTGCTCACAACAATATGTTGTACCAAACATAGCTACAATGCGACTGCCAAAGAGACATAAATTTGGAAACTTCACTTTGGGTAGTGTACGAAACAACAGTCCTAAAGTCCGCAGAGGTGTTCTGGAGGTCGATTAATTCCATCTGCAAAGAGTGTGGTGCATCTTTAACATCGAATGCAAATGGGTTGTTAAACAACCTCCAATCTGTGTCCATGGTCTTCAGATCATTAAATCGGATTTTAAATTCTTCCAGTAAATCTTCCAGAATTGTCTTGTATTTATTTAGTACTTCAGAAGATCCTTTAATAAATACGCATTTCAAATTTGGAAAATGATACAAATCTGTGTGCTGTATTTGATACATCCAGAGTCGCAATTCGTCCATGAAAGCCTTTAGTTCATCAATCATCGTAATGATTAAATTGTCTTTTCCTTGTAAGGTGGTGTTCAATGTATTTAAGTGTAACGTTAGATCATTCAAAAATGCTAAATCACAAATCCAGTCTTTGGTGCTAAGTTAGAGGGGTTTAGAGGATTTGGTAATTTCGCTTGCAATTTTAAAACTGGCACGAACTATGTTTTGCCGGTTAAGTATCGTCTTGCTAGTACTGTCACTTTTGACTTGTAAATTTTCCTTAAGACGATCCAGCATTTTTTCACGAGCCACACCTGTCAGCTTCTCTTCACCATATTCTTGCGCATGCGCATTTGTGAAATGCCTCCTAATGTTATAATGTGAAGGATATGATACTGTTGCACCACAAACCAAACAATGTGATTTTCCACCTACGAAGACGGCGAAATACTTTTGTTCCCATTCGGGATTAAATGTTGGCGTAACACGTCCTGCACTCATTGTGAAAGGTACGTCACTGAACTGGTGTGTCCTCACCCAACACACACGCTCAAGGTCGTGAGCGCAGTCCCGCTCAATGTGTACCACTCCCCCAGGCCTGGGCTAGATTTATCCCCTTCCAGTTTATGCGGAGCCTGCCACTCTTTAGCACTCAGATTGCATTGTGTTGCAGTGGCGGTTTGGTTATATTATGTAAGTTACGTTTGATTTACGAAAGCACTTTCAAATCTTATGCGATAAACATCTGTTCATTGGTGACCTCTTTGGTTCTGCTCACGTTTAAGAAGTCTATCAATATTTGGCGACAAGGTCAAAGTGCATAGCCTTAGAAGAAACACTAAGTGTAACCTATTGCGATGCAGAATTTTAATATACATAGTTCAATTTGGAGAAACTCTGTTCGCATATATATGTAGAGTTATACTCATCCTTATACAAATTGTTATGCAACTGTTTATTTCTCTATCTACTCCATTTTAATCGACATAAGCATTTTCAGAAATTATCTTATTGCTAATTTTCTTGTAGGTGCAAGATGTAGTACAGTAGGCTTTAAGTGATAGTGAACTGTTTTAAGAGCTAGTTCCTATGCGATGCCTTTGAAATTCCGTTTTCCTTGCAACGCCAAGATATAATATAACGGATAACATATTCCTGATTGGGAAGAGTATAGATATTGGCAAATTCAAACAAATAATAAGGAATATATCGGAAATGGCTCACTCAAAAGAAAACATAAGTATTTTAAATAAACTGTGTGTTTTAATGAGATCCACATTTTTATTTAGAAGGCATTTGTGTGCCTCTTACTGTTTCAAGTTTATGTAAAAGCGATTCAGAATGATGAGGTCTTCTGACGACATTCCCAGAAAGTTCAAGGTATGTCTTTGAATCTGGAATGGTCTGTTTGTGTCTGTCACCGGATACTGAGTGTGATTCTACACGTCACAGGCACTAACTGACTCACCCTCCTGCTGAAGACGGGAGGTGGGGAAATAGCCGCTAATTACGTAAGCATCTCCAAAGAGACGGTTAGATATCGTTGTTCTATGGTGTGACTTTTTCCAGTTTGTAAACGGTTACTTCACTCAGTTTTCATTGTGACTAATTGTGAGACTGCCTTTAACCCCCTTTTGGTGCTCACGCTTCTAGTTAGGCTCAACTTCAACAGCAGACCTGAGTATTAAATCTGTGCGGTGAGAGGGAAGCGGATGCACTTTCCTTGATACCTCGTTTAGACTGTCCCATCACTAACGTGACTTTCAATTGTCACTGTCACTTCACTTTTCTCGCAACGTAATGAAATACGCAGCACTTAGCCTCTTCTTCGAGCCCGGTTCACTCACTGGGAAGTCGAACACAGTATGTATCTAATCCCTTGCAATAGCAACACTCTGTACATTACCATGATAGTCACAGACTCGCTCGGAGAACATCGCTTTTCGTCGTACAAGAAAGATACTCGCTAACTCAGTCTGTGAGAATGCTTGTGTTGGAAGTATCCACAGAGTTCCAGAACGTTCGAAATAGAAAAAACTTCCAAAATGTTGTAGCGTCTCAACCTTAGATGACAGTACATGTTAAATGGGGTGCAACGTTGCAACATGTATTACATATACCTCGAAGTTCGTCGCTCAGCTGCGACAGTTTGTGATCGACACAAGTGAACCTGAAGATAATACTCTATTGTTTATTCCTCTCCCTGTGATGTTTTACACCCTGCTTCAAATGTTACTGATCCTTTGTTCCCAGGACAATAAATAATATTACGCGAAGTAGCATCAGCAATACGTGATACGAGTATTAACGCGCTAAATAAAGTAATTATGATCATACTTTCAGTAAGCAAACCTCCAAAATGTCTATATATTATATTAACGCATCAAACAGAGTAGCTTATGATTATACTTTCAACAAGTAAACCTTTTAAATGCCTATATATTATATTAAGCATCAAACAGAGCAGTTTATGATCATACTTTCAATAAGCAAACCTGTTAAACCTCTACATATTATATTAACACAACTAATAATCTAACACGTTCATAATTATTTAGCGTTCCTTAATTCTTAATTTTTCAATATATCGTCTCTTCCTAGCTTCCCCTTCTCCATAACTACAAGTATTTACGGAAAATGTTAAATAAATAACAGTTCACAGATTCCACACAGTATACACATAACTTTCTTTGAACTGAAGTTACTCTGTGCCACGCCCGGCGCATTTTAGTTGAATAGATGAATACCTTTCGTATGCCTTACACGATGAAAACAACAGATTACAGGCTTCTGTTTATTTTAGAAACTGTGTCCAACCATCCTCAACATTTGTTCTCGCTTGGTTCCTGATGTAAACTCAATAACAGAAAGGTTTACCACTGCATAACTTATGCAGTGCATAGATATAAACTTTCCGAAAACATTTAATTTAAAAAATTTTAACATTTAACTAAGTTAAACATGAGAATTCAAGGTAGGCAGGTAGCAGAATCATAGTTTACTCCACATAGCTAAGAAAAAAATATAGACGTATTCCAACAGATGGTCTGTTTGTTCATGCGTGATGTGCATAGAAGCAGCAAATATCGGACTTTTATTGAAAAAAAATGTTTTCTGTACAAATATTTATCGACCTATAGAAATGTATAACTCTAAAAAGAATATAACCTGATAGAGAAAAAGATTCTGCGTAGGATAGTGTGTTAAAACCTGAAATTTATAACAATTGAATATTTACACCATGCTATTAGGAACCTGGCAACAGCGCGGGAGAAGAAAAGGACGAAGCTAATGACAACTTGTATGCACTAGATATAGACAGATATATTCCATTTAACTCCATACTGGTATCTAAGGGTGAGACAGGCTATAGCTATCTGGTGATAGGGCTTACTATGTTTACTCTGGGCGAGCGCGCTGCTTGTGTTTGCCATTCCGATTGTCTGGCGCTGATTACCCTATAACCTTGGGCCATAGCCTTTGCGTCACAATAGTAAACGGTGCAGTTAATCAGTGAACAGTACACTAAACAGGCACATACAATAAAATCGTTTTTAGAATGCTAATTTCAACCTCAGAGTTAACCACATTAGAACGGTAAAGGAAGTCGGTTATTTGTCCAAATCTCTCTTCTAGAGCATAGTAGTTTTCTGTGTTTCGCGTAGATGTTTTACACTTGTATCAGAACAATGGTTTACTATGACATTAGCTCTTACTCTTGGAAAGAGTGTAAATACCACTTTGGATGCAACTAAAAGCATGCAGCTTCTACTTCAATGCAGCTTGCGCCTAACCACTACGCGATAAGAAAAGTAACTGTTCTAAGGCTTTCACGGCCGGTGTCAATACTAGATGCAATAATATTAACCGGGCTTGTGGGCCGTGGTCTATTGGGTTCCTTCTTCTTCCCAAACGTTTCGTCTGCGACTACGGCAGACATCTTCAGTGGCGGCGAGGTCGAAGTTTCCTAGTGGAGATCTCAGCACCGACTGTGCTGGTCACCACCAGAGGTGCGGTATTTATGTCGGCGGCTGGAGGGGAAGTACGTTGTGATAGGTCCGGGTGGCCAGTGGGCTGGACTTGTACCAGTGGAGTACTACAAGGAGCTGGCGTCTGATTGGCTGGAGAGGGGTTCTGGATTTTTGTTTTTGTTAACGCTGTTTGCCATATTCTGTTGAGTTTAAGTCCTTCTTCTTTGCGATTGATATTATTTTTGTGCTTGTGTATTTCAATGGCTTCACGGAATAAGCGAGAATAGTAGTGGGATGTAGATGCCAGAATATCTGTGTTACCATATTGGATGATGTGTTCCCCTTCTTCGAGTATGGCATGTTCAGCAATTGCTGATTTTTCAGTTTGACCCAAGCGACAATTTCTTCTGTGTTCTTCAATGCGGGTTTTTATACTACGTTGTGTGGTTCCGATGTACACCTTGCCACACGAACAAGGTATTCTATATACTCCTGCGGTGGATAGAGGATCCCTGGGGTCTTTGGCGGAACGGAGTATGTTACAAATCTGTTTAGTGGGCTCGTAGACGGTGTCAATGTTGTGGCGTTTAAGTAGTTTGCCTATGCGGTCTGTGACTGATCTGATGTACGGTAAAAAGGCCTTGCCCTTCCTATTGTTTGCGGCTGTTTCTGTGATGTTGGGACCTTTACTAGGATGTAATGCTCTCTTAATTTCTGGTTTTGCGTAGCCATTAGAGTGGAGCGCTGACTCTAAGTGTTGAAATTCCTGGTGTAGAACTTGGTACGCAGCGTGCAACAAGATGGGTAAACCATCTTCCCGTGCGCAGCCTCCCAAAACCCAAGATCACAGAACGCACCAAACTTACTCACAGGCTGCAGCACCAACGGAGTGGTTCACGAGGAATCGTAAAGGCCGGTCGCGTCCAGCCCCAGTAGAGGAACCCTCCGTGGTTGGGCAACCTCGGGTCGCTCCCGAGAACCGCCCAACGAGAAGCGAGCGACACCCTCGACAACCAGAAACTCTCCCCTCCCAGGCAGGCCCCTCTCAGACAGCTAGGCCTCACCAAGCTGCAAAGTCGCTCCAGCCCCACAAGCAGCGTGATCCCTCAAAGGCGTTGAGATCACTAGTACAAGTACTAGGTATGTCAGCACACAGAGTGCCTCTTCACCTTCTTGAGGATGACCTGCGATTTCTAAGTGGCATCATCACACAACCCGGGACAGACATAATACAGACTGCACACCACATAGCCGAACTAATTCACAGCATTCGCCAATACGGTCATGGGTAATTCCGACACCATTAGAATTATCACCTGGAATTGCAACGGCATTCGAAAAAGAATTAAAGAGCTTGCAGATTTCCTCCAAACGTACTCGATACAAATCGCGTTACTTAATGAAACACATCTAAAACAAAATCACCGTTTTTCTGTTCCCGGATACCAAGTATATAGAAATGACAGAGACCGCAGAGGAGGCGGCACGGCCATAGTCATTCAGGCAAACATTAACCATTATAGAATCAACTCCCCTAACTTAATTCGCGCCGAAACCACGGCTATAAAACTGAACATCCACAACACGGATATAGTCATAGCCGCCGTCTACAACCCCCCTGGGGATATAGACACAAGCGACATAAACAAAATAATGAATCTAGGACCCAGAGTACTTGCTGCAGGAGACTATAACTGTAAGCACTACCTCTGGAACTGCGTAAATCCAAACCCACAAGGGACGAAATTACTGAATTTTATAAACAACACCAACTTTCTGATCGCTGGCCCGGATGAACCAACGTTCACTCCGCACATGCCAAATCACGCGCCGGACGTCCTAGATATCGCCCTGCTAAATAACATACCGTTCAACACTGACTTTAAAGTCCTACAGGAGCTTACATCGGACCACCTGCCGGTCTTGATATCAATCAATGCTCCTATCGCGTTTAAACCAGCTACTTTAACACGCAACTATAACCAAGTAGACTGGGAAACATTCAAAGATACGGTAGACTACTACCTGCCAGAGCTGCAAGTAACCTCCGCAGCAGAGCAGGACGTAGCTATAAACAAACTAGAAATGGCAATAAAGATAGCCACCACGGCCTGCGTGCCCTTAAGGCAACAACAGGTTAGAAACGCCAGATTTCCACATGACATAAAGGTGCTACAGAAAGCACGAAACAAAGCCAGACGCAAATGGCAGAAAACAAGAAATATAATACACCGAACTGAATACTACGAAGCCAGGGATTTAGTCAATGAACGCGCACGAACGTTCATCCAAAACCAATGGAACGACACATTGGAAAACCTAAATCCCCAACAAAACACAATATGGCGAATAGCCAAATGCCTAACGCAAACGCGCACAAGCATTCCCCCCCTTCAACACAACAATACTATAGCCGAAACACCCCAGGCAAAGGCTGAAGCTTTTGTGGTCACATTAGAAAATGTGTTCTCCCCCAGCCCGGTAATCGGGCAAAACGACTTCACACGAGAATTAGAAGACGAAGCCGAAAACGTAGGCCAAACACAAACACATAACAAACTGCGAAAAACTAACCCAGGCGAAATAGGATGGATTATTAGGCATCTGCCTACCAGAAAAGCGCCGGGACCAGACAAAATACCAAATGTGGTACTAAAGAATCTCCCGCACAGAGCCCTCAAGCTTATAGCGGACATATTTAACTACACGTTACAAAATGGCAGGTTTCCTCCTAGTTGGAAAGAAGCCAAAATACTTCTATTCCCCAAAGCAAACAAAAATCTGGCACTTCCAATAAATTACAGGCCAATTAGCTTATTAAACACCATAAGTAAAGTGCTAGAAAAAGTTATACTCAAAAGAATCAACAAACACATACATAAACATAACATACTTATTCCCGAAAAGTTCGGGTTCAGAGCCCAACACTCTACCACACTACAACTACTGCGAATGACTGAGCAAATAACGAATGGCTATAACACGAATAAATCAACAGGCGCCCTTTATTTGGATATAGAACGCGCTTTTGATAAAGTCTGGCACGCGGGACTAATTAAGAAACTAAAAGACTACGCCTTCCCCGATACTGCAATAGCTCTAATTAGGGATTACCTCACTGAGCGGCGTTTTCGCACTACGGTAGAGGAAGCAGTATCGAGCGTGAAGCAGATTAGAGCCGGTGTCCCACAAGGAAGTTTGTTGGGGCCGACACTATTCAACCTTTACATTAATGACATGCCCAACTTAATAAGAACGGACAAATACATCTACGCAGACGATACTGCCCTAGTAACACAGTCCACCCAACCACGCATTATCCATCAACGGCTCCAAAATGCCTTAAATACGCTTGAGCCCTGGTTCTCCAAATGGAGAATAAAAGTAAACGCACGAAAAACTCAAGCAATAATTTTCACCAAAAGAATCCTACATAGGAAGAATCAGCGTGTCCTCCAGCCGCTAATGTACCAAGGCGAAGGAATCGACTGGAAGGACCAAGTGACCTACTTAGGTCTAGTTATGGACCAAGGCCTTACTTGGAGCAAGCACATCTCCAAGATCAGAGCCAAGGCAAACGCTCAGCTAAATAGACTATACCCAATAATCAACATAAATAGCCAACTCAATATAAACATGGGTCTTACTCTATACAAAACACTCCTAAGACCAATAATAACGTACGCAGCCCCGGTATGGGGATATGCTGCCAAAACACACGTAAACAAATTACAAACGCTCCAAAACAGAATTATAAGAATAATAGCGAAACAACCGCCGGTAGCACCGACCTATTTCTTACACAAAGAGTTAAAACTGCACACCATCGAAGAATTTATAAAAAGCTTAAGCTTTAACGTATACAAGCGTAAAGACAAAAACGGCAATGCCCTAATCCAGCGATTGGGCAACTACGAAACATTGCATAATAAACACAAAAGACCGCTGTCGTTATTTGACAGAACCTTCAGCGTGGGGGATCCCGAAATCGACATTCAAGAATATCTCGAAGCACTAATAAGACTTCCATAGAAGCAACATTATTACCCATGACTTGAGGCACGACTTGACGTTGGCAGTCTAGCAGTCCTTGCACCTAGTCAAGGCGGCCCAAGGGGGACGCAACCCCCAGTAATATTGACACAAGCTAGGAACTTCTGGACATGATTTACAAAATAAATTAGCATAAATATAAGCCCAAACAATTTGTGTAAAACTTAAGCACTAAAATACTAAGACGCAGCTATAGCGCAGACAATACTAAAAACTCAAGTAGGAATACAATTGACTGACGCAACTATTTGCGACACTAATCACTAAACTATTTCTATATATTCTATATACACTAGTGTACATTGACTGACGCATACACATGCGCCCATTAATACAATTCAATAAGACGCACTCCCCTATTGGAGGTCAGATTAAAAACAAAGAATACTACTAAGTTTAAGTCTCTCCAAATTAATTCTGACTATGTCCTCATGTTTCAGGATGTAACACCGCGACGGCGTTTCCATCCGGAAACGAACCTTAATCCTTAACTAATCCCACACCATGCCTTCGCCAGGGCGTAGACAGGGCCTCGGTCATGTTTACGTCCGGCCACCCAATTTCACCCGGCTACGGCCACACGGCCAGCCAACACATATTCTCCTTTGAATCCGCAGGTGCGATTCGCGGTACTGCCGGATATCCTTCCTCGAATTCTCTCCGGTGGAGGTTTTTTTAGTGTGTAGTACCTTCGGGTGAAGCTCACAGTCCCCACTGTGCCTCCCAGTACAGTGGAACTCCATAAATGGATTTTCCCTCCACTCGAAAAAAAAAAAATGGTGACCAGCACAGTCGGTGCTGAGATCTCCACTAGGAAACTTCGACCTCGCCGCCACTGAAGATGTCTGCCGTAGTCGCAGACGAAACGTTTGGGAAGAAGAAGGAACCCAATAGACCACGGCCCACAAGCCCGGTTAATATTATTGCATCTAGTAAAAGTAACTGTGTTTTGAAGTCCTCAAAGTAAACGCGAAGGGTGAAAATGCTGGGTTCCCTTTACCCTGCCAACAGTTGCGGCACCCGTTCTGTATGTGTATATGTGTGTATATATATTTTATTGAATGTAGTACAGTTAGTGTGTTTTGGAAACTGAGGCAAAATAGATACAATTATTATATAACATCGTAATAAACAGCTTGTTTTACTAGCGGGTATATAATAAGGCAATAGACTTCACAGATGTATTTTAATATGTATCCGCTATGTATATTTCCCTGTTTCTGAATATTTCAAATGTGAAACTACACTTGACACTTTTCGACCATCTTTACACACGTTAAAAATATATTTAAATAGTGAATTGATTTCTTCATGTAATGCTTATTTTCTATTCTGTTATTACAAGACTAATTTTAGTAGAGGTGAAGCCTCACTACGCAGGAAAGTAATACTAAATTTTAGTTCTCTAAATTCTCTTTTTAAAGGAATCCCAATTAAAGTCAGACAACTAAGCCGATTTCTGATTGCGTTAATACTAATTAAATGTGAGTACAGCCCTGTTTCTACACACTGTACCACAGCCTGAGGAATATTAAGCAAGTCAACATTGCCACAGATAACGCCGGTGGGGTTGCCAATACATTGAATAATTACAGCGTTTATAATTCGAAATCGTCGTTAATTTTCCTGGTCCCTTGAATTTTGTATTAAACGAAGTCAAATGTAATTCGAATTTCAGTTTTGTTAATTCGAAGTTTTTGTTCAGAAATGTCAGTCGACAATTAACCTAAACGCGGAAATTTAATATAACTCCGTCCATGTCTTACTGCAAAATAAGCCATCACTCCGGGATTGTTTGTTTTGTCGTAACGCAGTTGAAATGCAGTTGTGGGGGGGGGGGGCTAGAATAGCTTTTTCTACCTGCCGGCCTTGAGCTTCTATATCTACTCCCACATCCCCTTGTTTAAAACACATTCACCTTAGTTGCTGCTAGAGCTCCCTACTGTTCAGTGTGTTGTAAATCAATGTCTCTTAGTGAACCGCGCGTCCAGTTCAAGATTTTAGCTTTTGCGGAAAAAGTTGCCATCATACAAGAAGTTGAAAAGGGTTTGAAGAAAGATTTCTGAAATCGCAAAAGAATACGGGAGATACCTTGTCAACTAAGGTATCTAAAGAATAAGGAGAGAATTTGAAGCAGTGCCTAGAGTGAAAATGGAAACGGTCGAGAAAGAGGGCAACATATTTGTTATCTCAACATTCTTATGTCTATTCCTTCATAAAAATAGGGTTAGAAAATGTGTTGTCAATGTAACCATTGCCATATCAGGACCATCAAAATGTATGCGCTTCAATAAATCGTAATTAATTGTTCCTGGATATCAAAATCTTCTTGCTAATATTTCTACCTAAGCGAACAAGAAATATGTATGTATGCCAGCCACCAAGTAACAATTCCTTATAGCAGTATCGTGAAAATCAAATGTCTTGCCATGGCCTACAGTAGACTTTGAGCAATAGTCAAGTCTTTTAAGCTGGTCCTTATAGGAAGGCTTTGAAATTCCGTTCTCTTTGCACGGCTAAGACACAAAAACGTGAATAACGACCTTCCATTTGAGAAAATTTTATGTATTCAAAAACTAACTCAAATAACAAGGACTACCTCAGAAATGGTTTACTCCACCAAACAAAACAAAAAAGTTGGACATAACGTGTGTGCTTCAACGAGATCTACATTTTTGTATAGTAAGATCTGATGTATTTCTTACTGTTCACCAGTTATGCAAACGTCATCAAGAGGAAGAAAGACTATATAGGATATAGCCAGAAAATTCAAAATATACATTTCATTTGCCATTAAACTATCCTAAACATACGGGATTTTAATAAAAATCGTTAGAGCCACTTTTCAAAAATTCAAAACGTTTGAAAAAATGTTCCATGTAAAGGGTAGTTTAGGGTGCAGGACTTTTCTTCAAAGTCTTTGTGTCGCATCCTTGAAAGATATTAAGCTTAAACACCTACTTTGGTTTTTGAGTTATGCTGTTCACAGACAGCACTCACATACACATGGACCTTTTTCTAAAAATGCCTTTTTTATTCAGGGAGCATCAAAACGTATATTTCCAATGAAATCTCGACAGCGAAGTTTTGGGAGTACCATACTTCTACTTACTTACGTAGTAGAGGAAGTAAAAATTTGGACGGACCAGCAAATAACATTACCCCACCTAATCGCGTGAGATAGGCCATCGCCGAGATTTGTTCAACGCTACTGTGAGTCAAATTGTTGGGCTTCCGTCGCCTCATACAACAAAAGTATAATATTTATATTATAACAGCAGATGTGAATGCAATGCTTTAAACAAACGAAGCTACTCTTCTGCTTTACTTTAAGGGGAGATGGTGGCAGAAATTATGAAAAAATCGGAAAATATTTTTATTTGCCTCTTTGGAAGTACATATAATTGGGATTATTTTTCCAGAGATTTACTTTAAAATTCGAACTACAAATGCTATAAAAATTATAATCCTAAATAATGTAATGAGTCACGCGCACTTTTTAAGATTTTCAGTGGAGCAACGAGTTTTCGTTCTCAATTTTGCCTTTTGAACCCTGAAACTTAAGTTTTAGAAGGCTGAAAGTTTGTTGTGTAGTTGCACAAGTCATTTTGCTGTCACAACAGCGTTGTATAAAAGGTTGTGGAGCTTCATAAACAAGTGTGTGCTGTTTAGTGCAATTTATTGTGTCATTCTTTGTGCAAAGTGGGTTGTACTGGACCTTTCTTATAATGCCAGGACCTGGTAAAGTGTTTAAAAAGTATGGCAAGTCCCATATTAACAATATAATGAGGCAAAGAGACCTTGAGGTTAGGGTTAGGCCTGCAGATGAAAATGTAAGCTTTTCTCAAAGTGCATCTAAAATAAAACTTGGATCAAATATTGTGCCAGGAGATGCAAAACAGGACGGAAATACAGACTTCAGAATTGTAGATCTAGAATTGCCAAACAAATAAACAGAGGAGATAAAACAGCTTCAGAGGATAATGAACAAGAAGAATATGGATATGGGCAGTTTTAGCTTAAGGATAAAGGAAGTTTTTATCCAAAGTTCAAATTGGTTTTTTTCCAGTTTACAATTTTCATCCTTTAGGAACACATATGTCAGAAACTACTGGAAGGATTTTGTTGAAATTTTGCACACTCATTTTTGTAATGATAAGCAACATTTAAGAGGAACAGAATTTTAGTCTACAGAGTATGAATAGTTTTATGGTTGAAAGGATATTAACATTCTTCTTTAAAAAATATTAAAATAAAAAAATCATGTAAAAGAATTGAAAAAATGTATCGAAAAGTTACTACACTTAAATGTACATTTGTTAGAGTAGATTATTTTACTATGCAAAAGATTAGAAAATTTTGCTCGAAAATAATGAAAAAGTGTACTAGTAAATAATAATGTAATAAAAACTCAAAATTCTCTCAAACTACTAATAATTTATTACAAATTCTGTAAAAATTACTTAAAGTGTGTTGGGCCTCTCTAAATAACTGTACCAGATTTCACTGCAATGTAACGAAAAGTGTAAGAGATACGGATTTACAAATATGCCAGTGACAAGTCAGTCACCCTCTCCCCTTAACCAGATAACGGAAATTACGTGGTTACCTATAGTATGCACGGAAAGCAATAGCGATCTAATCAGAGATAGATTGCTCTCAGGAATTATAAAAGGCTTTTGCACCCCGTTTTGGAGATGACTGATGTCATTATATTACTATTCCCGAAAAGCTCCTGGAGCTTTTAAAAGAAAATTACAAACAAGATATTGCTGAATCTCCATTTAAATGGAATGTTTTCATTCTCTGCATAGGAAGTGGAAGCTTTACGGCGAATAAAGAGGCAATATGCTCATCGGAAATGAGATTTAAAACTTAGTTAAGAACTGAGAGGAGCACAAACATAGCGCAGCATCTGTCAATTTCGCTACGTAGGAAATATTTCAGAAACCACAATAACATTATAAGTGCTGAGGCTTTCACGGCCGGCATTATCAACTATGTTAAGTAGATTTTCCGCGCTTGTGGGCCGTGGTCGAGTTGGATTACCTTCCTCCGACGTTTCGCTGAAAACTGCGTCCAGCATCTTCAGGGTCAACCTCTGTTATTTTGGCCTAAATTAGCGGCTGCACATAAACTAAAGTTCACTGCAAACTTTCATATTCATCTTTGTTTGTTATTAGTGTCCTTGGTAACAAATTTCCACGATCGCTCGTTCTCATGAATACCAACATGAGATTATCGATCTCAAATTATATTTTCAAATGTCGGCAAATGGGACGTCTCTGATCCTGGTATAAAAGAGAAAGCTTTCCGTGTCTCGGGTTTTCTTCTCCCTCTTATTAGAGCCGGGAGCCAAGTTTTGCTTATCTGCTGTCTCTCTTCTTTTCGAATAGGAAGACTGCTGCAACAGTACAACATTAGGACTATTTATAGGCCAACAAAGAAAGTCAAAGATTTATTTAACTCCGTTAAGGATAAAAGACATCCACACTGCACAGCCGGTGTTTACAAAATATCATGTAGCTGTGGACAAGTATATATAGGTACCACCATGCGGAGTATCAGCACTCGACTAAAAGAACATGAAAGACATAACCAGTTGGGGCAGACGGACAAGTCAGCGGTGACAGAACACTCTCTATTGTTCGGCCACGACGTGAATTACAAAGACACAGAGGTACTCTCAAGGACAAGCCACTACCAGGCTCGCTTGACTCGGGAAGCGATAGAGATTTTAATGCATAAAAACTCCTACAATCGAAAAGTAGAGAGACAGCAGATAAGCAAAACTTGGCTCCCGGCTCTAATAAGAGGGAGAAGAAAACCCGAGACACGGAAAGCTTTCTCTTTTATACCAGGATCAGAGACGTCCCATTTGCCGGCATTTGAAAATATAATCTGAGATCGATAATCTCATGTTGGTATTCATGAGAACGAGCGATCGTGAAAATTTGTTTCCAAGGACACTAATAACAAACAAAGATGAACATGAAAGTTTGCAGTGAACTTTAGTTTATGTGCAGCCGCTAATTTAGGCCAAAATAACAGAGGTTGACCCTGAAGATGCTGGTCGCAGTTTTCAGTGAAACGTCGGAGGAAGGTAATCCAACTCGACCACGGCCCACAAGCCCGGAAAATCTACTTAACATAGTTCACAATAACATTGATTAATATACCTAAGAGAAGTAAAATGTATACTGGGCTCACAAAAGAAGTACGTAGAAAATTGTAGAGTGGCACGCCAGGTCAAAAATAGCAATTTTCAGGATTGCAGAAACATGTTTACTGCACTAGATATCTCAACACTAAGGCCATCGTGTTAGAACAGTGACGTCCAACTTTGTCTATTTGGAGATGCTTGCGTGATTTGTTGCCATTCCCCACCTCCTTTCAGTCGGAGAGTGAATAACTCCTGTGACATGTAGACCTACAACCAGTCAGTGTCCAGTGACGGACACAAACAGGCGATTCCACATCGGTTTCTAAGTCATACCTTGAATTTTCTGGGAATGTTCTCAGAAGGCCTCTTCATTCTGGATGGCTTTTGCATAAATGGTAATGAGCAAGAGACGGACGAAAGCTTACCAAATAACAAATGTGGATCGCGTTAGAACACACAGTTTATGTCAACTTACTTTTTCATTTGAGTGGACCATCTCCGAGATATTATTTATTATTTAACTGAATTTTCCAGTACCTATAATTTTCTCAAATAGGAATCTGTTAGTAGTTTTTTATCTCTTTCCCCCAGGGGCCTACTACAATAGGTACGGGTTTGGCGCACCCGGGGTCCCGAGCCATAGGTACTCTCAATTGGGTTCCTCTAAGGGATGAGAGAGCATGTGCTAAACGTCCAATCAACTTTGGTTCACGTTTGTGTGTGACCTCCCACCTAATACCTCCCTGTACACAGTCTGATGGATAACCTACGCGCGGGTTGTAGGTGGATGGGGAGACGCAAGGGGTGACTGGGTAACCACATAATTCCCAGCCCCTGGTTATCATGTAGGATCTGTGTTCGTATCCGCTGATAAAGGCCAGTCCCAGGGAGGGGCCATTGCATGAGCTGATGCACTCCTGAAGGCGATTGTCTCCTTGTGTCTATACACTAGGAGGTGAGACCTTAGGGTGAGCAAGGTCCAGACCAGGACTTTCACCTAAGCCGGGATGGCACCCAGGATGTGAGCATGCCATCCCAGACATCTGCAATGGTGGAGGATATGATCGCCATGCGTCATCCCAAAACAAACTCTAAAACAGAGAAGGTTATAATAAAGGAAGTAGCAGAGTCGAGTGGTCCTCGCTACTTAGTACTAGCTAGAAATGAGGAAGGTAAAAAATTGATATCGGTGAGCCCCTTTACCATTCATAAGGGTTTGGATAACATTTCTGGTCCATTGAAGTCATGCACTAGATCTCGCAATGGCACGCCGCTGTTTGAAGCACATTCATCCACCCAGGCAAATAAATTACTAAAATCCAAGATGATAGCAGGTTATCCAATACGTGTTGAGATAAATAGGTCGTTAAACTCCTCACGTGGTGTCATAAATACCCTTGCATTGGACGATTTGACCAATGAGGAGATTCAGGAAGGCCTTTTGGAGCAAGGTTTTACTAACGTTTACCGGGTTCAGCGTAAAGAAGGAGGTGAATTAAAGCCAACTCGTATCCTATTCCTAACCTTTGGTCGGATAGATCTCCCCAAAGGATTAAGGCAGAGCATGAATCCATCGAAGTTAGGTCTTTTATCCCGAACCCGCTCAGATGTTTCAAATGTCGGCGCTTCGGACATACAAGGGAGCTTTGTAAGTGACTAGCTACATACCCTAAACGTGGAAACGAATTCCACGATGGTGCATGTACTGCAGCGCCGTCATGTGTGAACTGCAGAGGTGAACATCCATCCGCTTCCCGAGGTTGCCCACGCTTTGTACATGAAAGGACGATCCAAGAGATACGGGTTAGGGCGAAGGTGCCCTTCTCAGAAGCCCGGAGACTCTTGCGTTTACACCAACCACCTGTGCCAAGCCCCGGTTCCTATAGCTCAGTTGCAGCTAAACCGGTGCCGAGGCAAGAGATCGCAACGCAGACCAGCGATCATAACGGGGCCACAATCTCAGAAAAGACACCTGTAGCCCGTAGCTTTATTTCAAAGCCCCCGACATCAATGCACACATCTGTATTAACGTCTCCAAAATCTTCAGGTGAAAAGAATACCACTGTTGGATTACCAACAAAAACGTCAAGCTCAACACAAAATACTAGCAAGCCTGTAGTATATGTCTCACTGATAAAGTTCAAGAAGAGTTACACGGAAAACGACTTCATCAAAGAAGATAGTAAGGCTGATCCCAGTACATCGAAGAGATATAAGAGTCCACGAACATCTCCTCGAAGATCCTCTTCTGGGGAATCTTCCGGGGTGGAGTCGTACCGGCGTCTTTCGTCTTTGCCGGTCCCCGTTAGCAACCGGTTCCACACACTCGAACCCATGTACGTTATGGGAACACGGATGTCCTCGGCAGAGGACATGGAGCTGGAGGAATCTGCTCACACTGGGAGAACTCCAGTGGAAAAGAGGCGCGAAAAAGTGACGGATATAAATGTCAGCCCAAGAGAGAAAAAAGGGCCAAACTGATCCTCCAACCGCCTACTCCAAAGTAATCCAGAGTTACCTTGGATTACCTGTCCCATACAGATATTAATATGAGTATCCTACAATGGAACATACGTGGTATTAGAACACAACGAGCAGAACTTGAGGTTTTGCTCAATAAGAACGAACCTTTGGGCACATGCTTGCAAGAGACTGAGCTGCTTGCACTAGACGCTTTCCATCTCAGACGATTAACCTCAGCACAGTGTGATGTTATACCGGAAGTTGGTGTCCCAGCACATGACGGCTGTATGATACTTGTCAGAGATGATGTATATATGGAATCAGTACCATTACGCTCTGATATACAATCAGTTGCCATAACGATTCTATTGCTAAACACCCAGTTCACTATTTGAAATTTATATTTGCCTGCGTCCCATGACTCCTGGTACATGGATTTAGAAGATTTAGCTTCCCAATTACCAACAACGTTTCAGTTGGTGGGAGACTTCAATGCGCACCACCCACTTTGAGTTTCAAGTCGCGCTTGTGCGAGAGGTATACGCTCATTGCCGATTTCTTGGGCAGTTACAACCTAGATCTCCTCAACACTGGAGAGTCAACATTTCTTTCTGACTCTTTCAATAGCTTTTCGGCACCTTGATTTTACAGTTTGTTCACCTCAGTCTCCTAACAATGAAATGTCATCTCTGATTTACAGTCTAGTGACCACTTTCCATGTCTTATTTGTTTCTTAACGCAAGATACATGTTTTACACGTATACCCAGATGACGTTCGGACCACGTGGGACCTTTAAACCCTTTACCTACAACGAGCACGACTCAGTGAATGATTTGGCGCAGCATCTCACGGAGACGATTCCCTCTGCTGCTGAAAAATCTATTCCGCGGTCGACTTCACACTCCCGTCGATTTCCTGTTCCCTGCTGGATGGAGGAATGCTGGAATGCCATTCGTGCTCGAAGGCCTGCTCTTAGAGTTTTGCAACGCCACACTACGTGAATAACCTAATCCAATGCAAGAAAATGTGCGCCAGGTCCAGACAAGTCATTAAGCAATAATAAAAAGTTATCATAGAGCAGATTTGTAGCTTCATTTCACCGACATACACCTTCCTCGGCTGCGTGGGATAGGGTAAGGCGTGTTGCAGGTCGATCGACCCATATACAAATTTCGGGACTGAAAACAGCTACAGGAGCTATTGTTGATTCATTTGAAGTGGCCAACACGTTTGCCAGTGCTTTCGCTCTAGTGCCTTGCTCGGAAAACTACACTCCTGAGTTCCTTCCAATTTAAACTCAGGTGGAATCTCAAGGCTTCGCGTTTCGCTCTAGAAACACAGAAGATTACAATGGCCTTTTCACAATGGCGAAGATAGAACATTCTCTTAAGGGCACAAGGTAGTGATTCGTACACGATTTCAGTATTTCAAAACATAACTTTAGTTGAGGATATCTAAGCTTCTACTGATCAGATCAAAATTTAAATTGGGATGAATATTTAGTGATTCATTGTGATTACATTGATATAGAGAGCATCAAAACAATTATTTAAAATGGGCATGTAATAAGGCAAAAACTGATAACATGTTTTTGAAAAAATATAATATATATATAGTACTGACGGTACAAATTCCTTCTACAACATTCAAGCCTATGTGTTGAAACCTTTGTAGTGCACTAAGAAATGTGCATTCATAACTATTAACCTAAATTTACTTAAATACCTCTGGCTTTATTCAAAAGAAAAAATATTTACTTTTGTATAAAAAAAAAAAGAAATTTTGCACAAATATTTTTTTTTTTAAATTTTCTGTTTTGGATTTTTCCAATAACAATGGGTTACGTTCGTAGATTACATGCTTCTGGAACTACTGTAATTTTTTCATTCAAATAGGTTCAGTGGTTTTTAAAAAAAGTGTACCTGAGTTTGAAAAATTTCAAGTTACAGAAAACTACATTTAAAGAAAAGTTTGTCATCTCTGAAGCCCTCTTTACCCAGTGTGGCGCAGCACTCCACCATATTTAAATGGGGTAATTTAAAGCCTTAAATATGCTGTACCCTTACAATGTATATATCATTTTGAAGAGGAAGATTTCTACTTTTTTTAAAGATGAAAAACAAAGAATTGACTATTTGAGCCCAAATCACTACCCTGTCCCCTTAAATCTGCACGATTATCAGCACCAGAACCAGACGGTATTCATGTACAAATGTTACAACAGCTCTCTCCTGAAGGTAACGCATTCCTGCTTGAGGTCTATAATCGTGTTTGGGTTCACAGTATGCTCCTAGAAAATTGGCGGAAGGCCACCGTTATTTCCATCTTGAAGGCTGGACGGCACCGTCATCTTCCCTCCAGCTATCTTCCTATTTCCCTCACCAGTTGCGTCTGCAAGGTTATGGAACGCATGATCAATGGACGATTGGTATGGAGGTTATAAAATCGTAACTTACTGACAAACATCCAGTGTGGTTTCCGATGACGCCGTTCAACCATAGACCATACATTGTCAATATCGACACAGATTATGGACGGATTTATGAAGAACTGTCAAACCATTGGCATATTTTTTGATCTCGAGAAGGATTATGATACGTGCTGAGGAGCAGGAATTCTACGTTCCTTGTATACCTGGAACATACGTGGACGCCTACCGCTGTTCATTCAGGAGTTTATGAAAGACCGCTTTTTCCGAGTAGGGTCGGCTCGGTTCTTTCCAATTCTTTTGTTCAGGAGGACGGGGTTCGGTACTAAGTGTCACGCTGTTTGCACAGCAATTAAACTCCGTCTGGACATGTGTTCCACTTGGAGTTTCGTCTGTAGACCTCGGGCTCATTTGAGCATCATTTCACACGTTTCATTCATTCATCGTCCTATATGACATTAAGTTGGAGGATGATAATTAAAAAGAAAAAAAAAGAAAGAAAAAAGAATAAAAAAAATAAAAAGTAGACGACTTTGCTGTCTACTACACTTCTCAGCGCACGGCGTTCTTACAACGGCGCCTGCAGCAATGTTTGGAGAACCTTAGAGAGCGGAACTCAAAAAACGACTTCCGTTTCTCAACTGAGAAGTCAATCTGCGTTACTTTCTGGTGCCTTAGGAGACGATTACCACCATGGCCCCGTTTCAGTCCAGATTTACTTCCCTTCGCAGATGGGACGCGTTTCCTGGCGTTTGTCGTGGATTGGAGGCTTAGTTGGTCATCGCATATAGCACAGCTAAGAGCACGATGTGACCTTTCTCTGAATATTATTCGAGTACTAAATGGCAGATCATGGGGAGCGGATCGGACAGTTTTGTTGCGAATGTATCGCGCAATGGTCCGATCCAAACTAGACTATGGGTGTATTGCTTATTCGTCAGCACGACCACCTGTGCTAAGAAGATTAGATGCGGTCCATAATAAGGGCATCCACATGGCAATAGGAGGTTTTCCACCAAGTCCTGTCTTGAGCCTTTACACCGAGTCCACAGCCCTCTGCAATATCGAAGTGTGATTCTTTTGGCAAATTATGGTTTTGCGCTTAGATGTATGCTTATGTACCCAACGTTCGCTTCTTTTTTCACCAACACGCTAAGAGGACGATATAGGAAAGGCACACTTAGTCCTAAGCCAGCGGGTTTTCGTTTCCAGGAGCTTCTAAGGAAGCTTGCAATTGAACTGCCTAGGATGTTTGCCAGGGGCGAGAAGCTCTATCCCCCTTGGTTACCTGGTACGCCCCATGTACATCTTGAGATGACCGTGCACCGGAAGTTCACGATGCTCATTAGTAGTATTCGCACATGTTTTTTAGAATTTTTGTCATGCTACACTGACCGACATTTTAGTTACACCGATGGGTCCAAGAGCACTAGTGGTGTTGGATGTGCTTATTTTTATGAAACCGAACCATATACATTCGGTTGTCCAAATAGCACTTTCATTTTACTGCAGAGCTGTATGCAGTTTACCGAGCCGTTTTATATGTGCGCCGTCGCAAATTAGGTGACTGTCTGATATTGAGCGGATGACAAAACAGTGGTTGATAGAGTTTTTAAGTTTTTAACGGAGTGTAATATCAATTTGAGGATTTAAAATTTTAGATGTATCCTTTTTTATGCTTTTTGACATATTCATCAGCTTGTTTTATATCTGGCTATTGCCACTGTTTGTATATGCCACTATTTATTCTTTGTTACTAGTAATTATATTCTTGATTGAAGTTTTTATCTGGCTTTTGCCATGAAATTATTTAGAAGGGCGCTACATCCTTACCTTATCCTTTTTACCTCTTGGCCTTGCAAAGAGAACAGAATTTCAAGGGCATTGCATAGCAACCAGCTTCTGAAAGATTTCACTGTCACTTAAAGCCTACTGTATTACCATATGCCCCCTGCACCTACAAGAAAATTAGCAATAAGATAATTTCTGTAAATGCTTATGTCAATTAAAGTGAAGTAGGTAGAGAAATAAGCACTTCCAAGAATAATTTGTACAAGAGGGGTATGATTCTACATATATTAGCGAACAAAGTTTCTCCAAATTGAACTATACCAAAACTCTGGATCGAAATAGGTTACGCGACGATCACTGGGTGTATCTTCTAAGTCTGTGTACTTCGACTTTGTCGCCAAATATCGATAGAATTCTTAAACGTAAGTATTACCAAAGAAGTCACTAATGAACAGAAGCTTATCGCATAAAATTTGAAAATACTTCCGTAAATGATACACAACGTACGTGTAACCAAGCCGCCACTGTTACACAATGCACCTCTGAGTGTTAAAGAGTGGCAAAGTCCGCGTATATTGAAAGGAGGTAAATCCAACCTGCGCAAACGTTGGACATCGTTGTGTTAGAATCTTTGAGTGTGAAACCTGTTTGTGGCGTGCTAGATGTAAACAAGAGCACTGCAATACAGTAATAGTTGCTATCATTAAGTGTCTGTTGTTCAATGCCGCAATGGCGTCGTGAAATCTACTGGATGGTAATACCAAACGCTCGTCTTATTCCGTAAAAGAGTAGACTACAGTGCACACATGTAATGGTTAGTTTCTGCTTGTGTATGGATTCTCATTAATTGAAACAGTGTAAAGTCCTTTTGTTTGAGTGGAAAATGAAAATTTTTCATTAAGTCATAGTCCTACTATATTCATGCAGCTCTCCTCTTAGTAAATTGCATATGCAATCCCATTTTCCTAATCTAAAAACGCTTTGTTTGGAACTGCCTTTCTAGTCTGCATATTGCTATGGTCTTTCACATGTATGCTTTTAAAATATGCGACATGTCATTTACGGTATAAATTAAATGCGTTATCTTTTGTCAGTTTGTGCTCTCCTCTCTCCAGACTTTTAGCTGCTCCGTTGATAATTGAAAAACCTTCCATTATAAATGGTAACTCCAGTGAGTTGCACAATCCCTTTTAGGCACTAAGGCTTTGTGCAGTTAATTGTAAACGATACGAAAGAACGCTGAAAGCAGCATTTCAAAGCAACTTTTATTAATTCCATTACACTTCTCCTCAGTACCAATAAAACACAGTATGGCAACAGATAGGCATTTGTCACAAACGTTTCTGAGGTTCGGAAATCTGTAATGTATTACACTAGTTCCATTGTATTTCTTACCAATGAGTAACAAAGGATTAGTGAATGTTGTTGTTGTTAGCTAATGCTGGATTCCTGACAATGAAGTCATTAATCCTCTTGCTCTCCAATATTTTTCACTGATGGATGCGGCACTAGAAGTGGCCGGGCATATTTGAAGGTGGTCTCGATCCATTTCCTCTTGCAGATCACATAGAGGACAGAGTGGTGAAGAATATATCCCAATTCTGTTTAAATGTTTTGCCAGACAATCATGTCCTGTAATCAACCTGAAGGTTGCAACTGCTGTTTTTCGAGGATACTCAGCAATCACTGTTTGAATGTTTGGTAGTTCCCATCTTTTATTCTTTGATTTTTCATAGTAATGTTTTGCAACAATTTTTTTGAATTCAGAGTTGACTAATCTTTTAGCTGCATAAAATGGTAGATTAACTATAGATTTTTGTACACTGCTGGTACCCTTTTTTGCAAGAAAATCAGCTTTCTCATTACCACTCAGTCCACAGTGAGCCGGTATCCATTGGAAGACTAGGTGTTTTTGAAGTGCTGTTAGATGGCTAAGCATCTTCCAACATTCTATAATAGTTTGGTTTTTTGGTGATAACTTGGAAGTAATTGCTATAATTGCTGCCCTGGAATCTGAGAGAATAACTGCTTGCTGAAAATGTGAAATTCTGTACAAAAGATTTTGTAGGGCCATTCGAATTGCTTCAATTTCTCCATCAAAGTTTGTAGTTCCATAACTTAAAGATTTGTAATAGGAAAAGAGGTGACATGTGACTCCAGCACCTGCTCCATCTTGGTATAAATATGGAGCCACTCATGTTCTGGAAATCTAGTATGGATTGTCTCTAATGCCAATAATTTTAGAACACTATTGGAGTATCACTTTTTTTAACTTCTTCTGTCAGGTGTAAATAATATGTGATGTCTAATGTATGTGTTGGATTGACTTTAGATATGAAGTTTTCCTTTGAATCAGGAAGGTGTACATCCTTCTTGATGTCTTGAATTTTGGAAAGAAAGCTCTCCTGAGTCTTTAGTGTATGTGTAAAATTTCTCTTGTGCCATGTATTGAATGGGAGTCTGATCAACTTTTCGTGTTGAATAAGAGCCGCTTTTTCTATTTCATATTCAATGGGGTATTGGTTGGTTAGTATTTCCATAGCTGCTATTGGTGTGGTTTTGAGAGCACCTGTAATTAATCTCAGACTTTTGCTTTGAAAGATTTGAATTTTTTTTGTGTTTGCTGTTACAAGAACTTCGCTGCAGTAAGTAAATAATGGTTTGGGATTAGTGAATGTCGTCACATATATCTGCGTATTCATAGCGGTATCGTAGTGTCACGCAGTGGTGTATAAGAGATACTTAGAGAATAATCTCTTGATTTTCTGTAATAAGGGAATTGTACTATTGCCTGGAAAGCAAAAGATCCTTATGTTTCAAACATGGCAGTGATACATAACTTAATCATTAACCTTTTAACCGGAGATAATACTATCAGAATATAAATACCTTGGTACCGGAATTAATGATAGGTATGATTTACACTTATATATACAAATGATAGTGACATACCAAGATAAATAATTGCAATAAGTAATTTGTTAAAACCAAGGTATAATGTTGAAAGCCTGAGTTAAGATTTATCTTAGTGAGGCACACAATCTTAACATAGAAACAAACTTAGAATGCATAAATAAAACACAAACGTCTCATTGTTTACAGTTAATCACAGTTTTTCTATTCAAAATTATACCTACAAACTTTTAAACCAGAGAAATGGCTGGTGTCTTTGCGAGAGTGCGGCAGAATAGCGTACGCCGATGCATTCTTTGTGTTAATTGTAATGGGTGTGTGTTCCAACATTTGCTTTGAATAGTAAATCTGTGATTAACTGTAAAAAATAAGATGTTTGTGTTTTATTTATGTGTTCTGTGTTCGTTTCTTGGATTAAGATTGTGTATCTTACTAAGATAAATGCAATACTAATTTACATGGTTGATTTTGCCGAAAATACTTAAAGTAAGTGGAGGCAGTAATCTATGACATTAGCTCGTCTAGCACTTTAATGAAGCACCGCAGCAAAAAACTTTCCTGAACAAAAAGTGTTAAAAATAATGCTATCAGTTCCCAAAGTTAGTTGGTCTAATTTTTGGACATCCTATATATATAACAATGCTTAGTATTAAACTGACGTTTTGGGTATTAATATTATATCTGCAGAACTCTTATGCCATGAGAAAAGTGATGGGTGTTTTCCATGCTTCTCTCTGACAGAATAAGTATAGGTAAAGCAGTTCATAGGGCCAATGCGCTCAGTAGCTTTAAAGCTAAAGAATTTGCAGGTCAAGACACTGCCGCCACATTCAGGTTAGAATGCAGCTCATTCTGTTAGGTCATGAAGGATGCTTCAATGATGATAGTTCAAATGTAATGATGAGAGCTAAGTAGGAATAGAAACGAAAGCATATTAGTGAACATTGTTGCTGAAACTGACCGGTAACGAGATGATACCATTTTGTTCGAAATCGCTCAATATCAATTCCAGTACAATGGCAATATTTTTTTCATTCCTCAATCACGAGACAACCGCTGCATTCAAGTGTAAAAGGAAAAATAACACATAACTTCCAGTAATAATGGTACACAAGTTATCTATTTATCACAAATATAAGTGTTTGGTGTCGGTGAATTGACACCGTTTTGTACAGCTGCTATACTATGTAGAGTTAAGGTAGACTTCTTTAACTAATGGTTAACACCCCTCACACACGGCACCACAGGTGGGTGACACGTGAAGGAAATGAGATAACTTGGAAAGGGAACTTAGGAAGGAAACATTTGAAGCCTAAGTTTAGGGAACCTTCCCGGCATTTGCCCGATATGAGGATTGAAGAAAACCTGCACAACAAGCCCAGTCAGGGAGAACAGTCCTGGCGATATTTGAATCTTATACCTCCCGTTCTCCAATCCGTGAATAAACCACTCAATAACATCGCCTATTCGAGTTTGTTAAGGTACAGATGTTTGCACGTCTGCTCTTAGCAAATGTGCATTATGTCGGCGTCTATTAGTTTGCGGAGCTCTGTGTGTTGCATATTTGGTGGTATGCTTCTTTTAGTTCAGTTTTGAAGCACCACAGGAATGCGATTGAAGTGCACACGGTTTTGTCAGTAAAGTTTGTGGATAACAATTTACGGGCAACATGTGTGAACATGTTAGTCGCGCATGGCTGACGACCCGTGCTGTAGTGATGTCTGCTGTAGCGAGAGTTATTGCTTGTGTTGACCTTCACTGTGAGTGACGTTGCATCAGCTGTATTTGGCTTGTGTTGCCTTCACAGTGAGCATTTCTTTACATTACATGAGAACTTCCAGTCAGTGAATAATATATGTGAAAAGTAAGAACACCTTGGTAATTAGCTTTGTGAAGCGTGATGTTCCGAAACTTTTGCCGTATGAGCTACACGAATGGATTCATTTTGAAGAAACTAAATTGGAAATGATTCAATTGAGCAATTACACCAGACAAGTGTACATCTAATGTAAGGAGGAGATGACAGTCAAAAGAACCATCACGGTTACCAATGGTGAGTCAATTTTTACGCATGAATGGCTAGAGGAGTAAGATTTCTATCACAATACTGTGCCTGGTTTTCTGAGTTATGAAACTGTACCAAAGGATCTAAACCCCGAACTTAGAAGAGAAAATCTGTGAATTAATGCCATGATGTAATGGCTAACTAGGGCTACTTGGAGCTCAACTCTTCGTTATTAAATTATAACTGCCAAGATGGATGTGAGAAAACAATTCCATCATATATAGATATTTCAGGCCATAAAAGCTTTGTCAGCTACGAAGGACAACCCATTACGTATACACTGCGTAAAGGAACGAGACACTTACACACCGACTGTCCCCGACGGAGGGTAAGCACACAGATACCACGCACAACACACCCACCCACGTTGTCTCAGTGCAGGCCGAGTTGCATATTAGACGGGTAGCAGTAGATTCAGTTTTGTCCTGGGCGGCAATGCAGAGTAGTACCAGGAAGCAAATCATTGCATCCACATCTTCAGAGGGCTATACCGTCAAATCGCAGACGGAATGTCAGTTAATTACAGAACAGGCTTCGAATTTTTGTCGTCTTATAGCAATTGATAATACTGATACGGAAAGTGATGACATTGTTTCTAACTTATTTATTATTCTAATGGAAGAGGAACACTCCGAGGTGGAATCAGAGGTCTCGAGTTTAATACCAGAAATCTGTGATGTACCTCCGTAAACCACCGATATGGAGGTATTACCCACATTTCCTAGTGGTACCTCTATTAGCAGCCATGACCACCCCCATCCATGAAAAAAAGATGCACGGAGAACAGTAAGGGAAGCAGAAAGAAAGAGAAAACTGGCGTTTCCCTTGATAATGAACCGGCTAATCATCATGTTATCATCATGTCTCATCCTTCTTCTTTGCATTGCTTGCTCTGAAAATGTTTCTTCCTTTTCATATCTTATACACGCATTTGTGCCACCTTAAATGTCCATGGTATACGAAGTACTGCTAAACAACAGTTCTGAAAAGTTTCATTTGCAGTTATGATATTGATATACTGCTTCTGAAAGAGTTAAAACTGACAATTTAAATTTCCCTGGCCCTCAATGCAATTCTACTTGTAATGTAGGCAATGACAACAGGGGCATTGCACTTTTCTTAACGTCTTCCAATGTAGCGTCATATCGGACGCTGAATGAATGAAATTGGTGAAATGATGCTCAAAGAGCCTGAGGTCCATAAAGCTTTAAGTTACATTCGTCTTCTCAAAATAAGCGGAAACCTCGTAAAAAACCAGTAAGATATAGAATGGCCTTGGATAGTACTCATGTTACATGCCAAGGACCGACGGGAACCTATAACCCTTCTCCCGCAGTACAGCGGCCTTATACTGAATTGCAGTTGACTGTTACGTGGGAATTTTTACATGATAATGCACTTACATACAATTATTGTCGTATTACTTCCACTTCACGCATTGATAGAGTGTATGTTAATGGACTTTATCGAATGAACATTCGGACTGCAGCTGCTGTACCTGTCTCAATCAGTGACCAATATGCTTTCGTTGTTCAGATGGCAGCACCCACCCCTTTGCAGAAACTACTGGAAATTCAATAATGCTCTGTTATATTATGATGACGTGTGCAACTTCAGTTTCATGAGACTTGAGAGGGCCCTGCTCTGAGAGCGTCCAGTTTTATACATACTGATCTTATGCAGTGGCCTTTGATTTATATAGCCCACGATACAATCCTTTTTCAAATGTGTTGTTCAGGCTAAGGCTAAAGAACGAGCTATAATACTACGTTACCATTATGCATTTTTGCATGATTTGTCTGGTCAACAGCGTGCCGGTAATGACGTCACTGCCAGATTATCTTCGATTAAACTAAGAATACGTAAACTTCAGGAATCCATTTTAGATGGCGTGCAGGTGCGCTCTCGCGCCTTTCCTATTACAGATGACGAGCTCTCCGATTTGTACCACGTAGTTTCGGAGAACAAACGGCATCAACGTAAAGTCATGTGTGATATTCTTATTATTAGTGTTACTCCCGTATACAGCACTCCTGAAATTCTTAGAGGGGCCGAGAAACACTTCCGAAAGCTATACAGTGAACATCGTACTCTCGACTCTTCTAAAAGTGTCCTTTATGCAGCGCTTAATAAAACGTTGGGTGCAGATGTACAGGATGAATTCGAAGCACCTATAACTATGGATAAACTTCGGGAGGTGGCTTTTAAGGCAAGTGAAGAATTTTCAACTGGGCTAGAAGGTATTAACTATACCTTCTGCAAAGTACTTTAGGCTGTTGTTAAAGACCGTCTGTTGCAACTGATGAATACCATTTTTGGAATACGTGACCACTTGTCGGTTAATGAAAGAATTGTCATTTTAACTCCAGAATGTATTAAATCCCAAAGTTTTAGGCATATAACACAGCTGAATACGGATTTTAAGATTTTTACAAGAATGTTAGCTCTCACACTGCACCTTGCACTGCCAGCGTTGATTGGTCCAGGCAAGAAAATAGCTCATAACTGGATACAACTATGCTATACAGTGGTGTATCATGAGGAATACTCCTCGGAAGAGGCTGCCTTGCTGTCCTTGCTGACTTGAGAAGGCATTTGATAATGTGGATCATGACCACCTATTTAATGCATTGCGGCGCATGAATTTTCCTGATTGCACACTTGCGGCATTTAAACTATTTTACACGTCTGTCTACCACAGATTCCACGTCAATGGGTATTTTATTCAGCTGGTTCCCATTTTTAATGGTATACACCAAGGTTGCCCCTTGTCCATGCTGTTGTTTACCGTTTGCACTGAACCGCTAGTGCACTTGATGACGAAACATTTATTTACATTTGCAGTGTCGACAGGACTACTCATGATAAAAACGTATACCGATGATGTGATCCTGTTGCTGCGTTACCATCACCAAGTCATCTTACTTCCTCAGACATTGAAGTTTCATGCGTAGGCATCTTCCGCAAAGATCAGATATCCGCCTTGTTTCCCCTTGGGATCTGGCCTCGGACATTAATTTTGGTTAGTGTTCCCATTAAGGACCACGTCACTGTTTTAGGCCTCCAAATCACCTCGAATTCCCCAGCAATGGTCAACTTAAATTGGACATCTTTACTCACTCATATCCACTACACCCTACAGCGCCACTTAAGTTGAAACCCCACCATTCCTCAGAATTTGGTTTGTTAACCTCTTCGCTTTATCAAAATTACAGTATTTGGCACTAATTCTGCCCCTTCCACCTTAGATATCTCAGCGCATCGAGTTATTAGTGACATGTTATCTGTGGAATGCCCATTTGGGTAAGATGGAAGAATCATAACTCTGGCGTTCCATTACGCCTGAGTTCCGGACTAATGATAGTTTCTGAATAGTGTTTAGCATTGCTCATTAAAACTTCGCTCAATCTGGGACACACAAGGACAATAGACAACTTCAGTCCAGTGCCAGGACATTAATGGGCTATGCCATTTATCGCCGTATGGTGAAATGTATTGTCACCTTACCTACGAGCTTCTTATCTGAGGGTTCAATTCCTAGTACAAAGGTCCTATATTGACATCTTCTGATGCGACGTTCTTCTACTCCTACTATAGAGGGAGTATTCTGCCCTTCCTTGGTAGAATATCTGAAGAGTTTTTCGATACGCTGAAATTTCGACGGACTGAAGGCCTATGCCGTCAAGATGCTAAATGCCATAGTGCCCACAGAAGAACAGCAATATCACCACAAAGTCTGCGGCTCACCATATTGTTCCCGATGCCAAAAAGTGGATGCCCGGAACTGGTCCCTGCACCCAAAATAAAATCCATTGTATTACTATGGTAGATAACTCCAATGCCATTCGCAGGGCTATGCTACAACTCGCTATGCAGGTTAAATTACACTGGTCTACAGAAATTAACTTTTTCTCTTTCACAAGAATTAAAATAACAGATTCTAAAAGTATTTTTTGTGCTGAATTCAAATATAATTACAGTTTGTCCGCATCGGGCAGGAGTTTTGTGTGATATTCATTTGAATTTTTATAATATTCTAAAAAATCCGTAATTAGCTATCTAACTCAAAATTATAACTACTGATTCTGACTTACCTAGAAAGTGGTAGATAGTGATTTTCGGGTATATTTTGCATCTGGAACGTCTCTCATTTTAGTCCAACAGTAGTCAGCCAGCATATTGAAACTCCACTTGCCTTGGTACCTCTTCTCTATCGTAGAAATTTGCTGATGAAAACGCTCGCCGTGTTCATCGCTGACAGCTCCAAGGTTTTCGGGGAAGAAGTCCAAGTAAGAGTCCAAGAAGTGAATTTTTAAAGACATGTTGCATCCCATAGCTTTATAAGAATGCAGAAGATCAGCCACTATGTCACGATAGTTTTCTGCTTTATGGTTTCCAAGAAAATTGCAACATAAACTTTTGAAAGACTGCCAGGCTGCTCTCTCCAGTGGATTTAACAATCCCTCGAAATGTTCATCAGCCATTAATGATCGGATGTGTGGTCCTATAAAAACTCCTTCTTTCAATTTAGCATCACTGACTTTCGGGAATTTCGATTTCAAGTACAAGAATCCATCAGAAAGTTTATCCATAGCTTTGACGAAATTTTTCATAACTCCTAACTTAATATGCAATGGAGGTAAAAATATTTCTTCAGGATTCACTAAAGGGACACATGCCACATTTTTCTGGCCAGGGAGAAGAGATTCACGTTTTGGCCATGACTTTCTAACGTAGTGAGACTTCTTATCTCTGCTGTCCCACTCGCACAAAAAACAGCAAAATTTGGTGAACCCAAGTTGCAAACCAAGCAATAAAGCAATGACCTTTAAATCACCACAGATATTCCATTCATATTTTCCATATTGTATTTTCTCTAAAATTAGTTTCATATTTTGATATGTCTCTTTCATAGCGGCATGCGCTACTGGTATTGATGGAAGTTCATTGCCAATATGTAGCAGCACAGCCTTCAAACTTACTTTAGAGGAGTCTATGAACAATCGCCACTCATCTGGTCGGTGTTGATGCCCAAGAGTTTCCATAAGTGAACAAATATTATTACAAAACACAACACCATATTCTTCAGAGAAGTATTCTTTGAAAACACTATTGCGGCTACGATAACTACTTATTCTTACATCTTTTTGGAGTAAATTCCACCCTTTGAGTCTGGAAGTTAAAACTTCAGCTTGCAGTTTAGACAGATTTAAATCCCGAATCAGGTCATTAAGGTCTTGCTGATTGGGAAAGTATGGTTCTGATGAACAGCTACTGGCTTCATATGTAAGATCATTTTTATTTTCATCTGAATCATTTTGAGTTTCAGTTAGGTCAGAATCAGAGTTATCACTTAAGGTTGTATCTACATATACTGGTACGGGGAACTCTTCACTGTGTAAGACAGGTCTCAATGCAGATTGCACATTCGGATACTTAACTGTATATTTTGTTTTAGATGTGATTCCTTGAATATTTGTCAAACAAAAATAACAGTCAGTTGAATGATCCTTCGGTTCCCTCCAAATCATGGGAATTGCAAATGGCATATGATGTGTACCATTTTTCCACCCAGTCAGCAGTCTAACACACGAAACACAGCATGTATTTGGGGCCCAGCTCTTATCAAAATCACCAACTTGACAGCCAAAGTAAAGATGATAACACTTCTTTACAAGTGGGGTCATATTTTGCCTCTGAGACTTGAAGGTCAGCTCACCACAAATATAGCAGAAATTATCTGCATGATTTACACACTTTCTTGGCATGATGAAAACATTAAGCACTGAAATACAACATGCACAACATACACAATACACTTCTAAACAGAAAGGAAGGAAATATTTCACTAGTGAACAATGTCACAGTCAGCTCAATACTGACACATCACAATGCCAGACAGGTCTGAGCATGTCTAAACATGAATGAACCTGCACAGTCTTGTTTTGTGGTGCTTCAGCATGATATTACAAATAATTTCAATAAATACGGCTTGAGTAAAATAGCTACATATGAGGTAAAGGTTCCTATGAAAGGTCAAAGAAAATGCTAAAATCATATTTTGAAAAGTAGCTTTCACAGAAAAACTATGCCTGATGGGAAAATTCAGACTACATATCTGAATTCAGGATGAAAAAATGCACTAGATTCACTATTCAGATTTCTTGTGAAAAAAATCTTGTCGACCAGTGTTACATGTATTTGCCGAAGTATAGCTTGTAATGAATATCTCTACTATATTTTGCATGATCCAGCTCCTAATGCCCGTGACCTAGGGAAATTTTAACACAACACCGGACGCACCTCAACAGGAAAAATTTGTGACCCTCTCTTGTTATTCCATCACATCTTAGATGTTCTTTTTGCTTAAAAGCTATTTGAAGGTGGACGGGGCTGCAACCGTTTTAAAAGTGTAACCTGTGTGGATCCACAAGAGACTAGACAGATATGAAACAACCTGTTATGCTTTGCTAGCTGTAGTTTCAAGATAAAGCTTCTCTGATACACAGAAAAGTGCAGTACTTCGTTATGTGTATGTAAGTGAAAAAAATGTTGCGGCTAGTCACTTGTAGTCACAGCCATTTGTATATCTTGTAATTTATGTGCATATCTATTTTATTTCTTGTTAGAAACTTAAAAATTACATGCTAAGTATAGAATTAATTTATGGACTAATAATTACTGGAGCTTGCATTTGTGCATCTCTCTTGATTGTATAATGCCATTGCCTTGTGATTCATAAATAAAAATAAAATGCCTTGATTTTGTCGGAATTATTGTTTACTCCTCAGTGAGCCCCCACCCACGAACAAAATGGCGCTTTCTCGAACCGGTTCATTTACGGAACCATTAATACTGGAAAGGTTTTACTTCTCTTCCCTTCTACTTCTCATCCATACATTTTGAATTATCACTTTTAAAATATCTCCTTAAGAACAATTGTTTAATATTCTGGTATTGGGGCATTTGATATATTGTTGTTATGAGTAGACTTCTGGTTCATTGACGCCAAACAGGGAGTCTAGAATATTCCTTGGTAAGGATGCGCATTCGAACATGGGGAATCGCTATGTGCTCGAATGGAACGCCCATTAGATTGAAGCTGGTTACACAGCAGGACAAACACATTGATGGGTAGCTGAACTTCTCGGACGGACTCTAGTATAAGGAAATCACTTGGATTTGCTGTACTACCCATATCTGCATCTACATGATCCCTTTATTGTATAACTATGATAACTACAGATAATGAATACTAATTAAGATTGCAGATAACATGTTTAAGCGCATTTGTGACCATTAAATGCATTTTAGTTATTTATAAACCAGTAACACCACAGCCACCACACATATCCCATCTTAGGCGTTGTGGGAGCATTGCTTCTACTGTCCTTATGCTACACACATTGACACTCTGAACATAGCCTAGTGTTTAGGGCCCCAAGCCGTAAAAGCGTAGCCGAGGGAAGTCCTTATAACTAGAAGAGTGAAGGCCGTAACCGTGGAACGATAACAAAGCATAAGCATAGTAGCTGTAAAGCTAACCCCCAATGATGCAGGATAACGTATACTTTAGCCTTTATTCTGGTGGTGGATAGAGAGAGCTGCATACATTTAGGTAGTTGTTGTAGTGTTTAACGCCCGCTTTTACTACTACGGCACCGCAGGCGGTGACACTGATGATACAAGAAGATGGAGCACCGGTGGAATGAGATGGCGGGGGAAACCGGAGTACCCGGAGAAAACCCACCCTGACGCCGCTTCGTCCACCACGAATACCACATGCGGGTCCCTGGGATCGAACCCGGGCCGCCTAGGTGGTAGGCGAGCGCGACATTTAGGTAGTGATGCATTAACATTTTCCTGGAAGTCACCTTTACTGCATTTCCATACTTTGGCAGCACTGCTTCTTTTAGCGACCTTTTAGTACCTCCCCTCTCAAAATGGCTCTACTACTCTACTATTCGCTATACAGGATGGAAGTGAAATGATCCGCCAGACTTTAACAGCGAATTTCTCATGTTGTGAATAACAAGAAAGTCAAATACCAAAATATTGAAAAGTTTATAGTTTTCTAGAAAAAAATATGTTATCAAAAAATTTATCATCACCTGGCTGAATTATTATTGATTGAAGGTTCTTGATTTATGGCTATATTCATAGAAAATTGAATAAATGAAAACTTTTTCCTTTGGCGTGTTTCAACGGTTTTTGCATAAATTAAATCTTAAAAACCCACAATTCATTCCAACAAAAAGGCAACAAATTGTGGGATCTTTTAAATTTAATTTACACAAAAAGCGCTGAATCTATTGAAATAGGCCAAAGGAAAAAGTTGTCATTTATTCAATTTTCTATTAATATAGTCATAAATCAAGAACCGTCAATTAATAATAATTCAGCCAGGTGATGATAATTTTTTTTGATAAAATATTTTTTTTCTAGAAAACTATAAACTTTTCAACATTTTGGTACTAGACTTTCTTGTTATTCACAACATGAGAAATTTGCTGTTAAAGTCTGGCGGATCATTTCACTTCCACCCGTATAACCGATGCCAACAAAAGAGTGGAATAATGGGTGGGTGGTTTGGTTAAATGACTTAGTTCGAGCAACATGTACTTGAATCATTCTTTGCTTACTAAGGATTATTGTTAAGCTAACCTGTACACTCTTACGTAAGCACTTACAACGTATTACTTTGTTTCCCCTATTCGGGAGTAGAACTTAACTTCTGCCCGGGCCATGGAGTTGTAGACCTAGACTTACTTTCAGACAGCATTTAATTAAAGATTTAGAACACATAACAAGCATAAATATTGTGGCAAGTAAGTATTTGTAATAAAGGTGCGTTGAGTTGGACACTTAAGTTTCTCTTTCAGTCAATGAGTTTTCCTTGAGATGTTATTAGTAATTGATTCTTGCAGGTAGCGTTCTTTGTCTAGAAATGTAGGTACAGTTAAATGTCAGATGTGAGAAACTATGTTGCAGAAGTGGAATACATTGTTGGTAACAGACGCTGATGTTCACTACATAATATGGAGGAGTCAAGTTGAGGTAGTAAAAAATGCATATTTCTGTCAGGCACTCGGTTCAATTTCCAACGTCGGAACACATTGGTTGGTGCACCTCAACGTTATGTAGGTATGCTACAATATGTCTTTTGCTAGTGTACAGAGGCAACTGGTACGATATTGCTGTAACATCGGTTATTTACCAGTCCTAGTCTTTTAGCAATGTTGTTGTTGTTGTTGTAGTGTTTAACGCCCGCTTTTACTACTACGGCACCGCAGGCGGTGACACTGATGATACATGAAGATGGAGCACCGGTGGAATGAGATGGCGGGGGAAACCGGAGCACCCGGAGAAAACCCGCCCTGACGCCGCTTCGTCCACCACGAATACCACATGCGGGTCCCTGGGATCGAACCCGGGCCGCCTAGGTGGTAGGCGAGCGCGCTAACCGCTCGGCCACGGCGCCGCCTTTTAGCAATGTTTAATTACACTTTCATGCTATGTTATCGTGACAAAATCTAGTCCAGTTACTTTTCTATCACTGTATTTCCCTTCTAAACTTTTGCACGCACAGTTCTCTTCCACCGATGTAAACACAGTCTACAGTCTTTCCTGATATTTACAACGCACAATTGTTTTCTTCTCGTAGCTTTGACTCAGTTCTTTCCTGTCTCACTTCACTTTCTCTGTGTCTCACACACTAACACCGACGATGCAATTATTCCACACTCACTAAAACTTCCTTACTTCGACGCGGCGTATGTTTCACAGCTGCCTTGCACTCACTGACACACTGACCGACCTAAAAACTGCCTTACTCCGCAAGCTTTTTATACTGGCGATGACGTAGCGAGATCTTTCTCGAACGCCTACGAACAAGCCGGTTGCCGGACAGTCCCCAAATGCTGTGGAAAACCCTTTGTGTTGTCGTTTGATTGTTATTAGTCACGTTTCGCTCACGTGAATGGTGTGTGGAAGCTTAACCTTGAGAGCCATGGTACGTGCCACACCAGTAGTGTGGTGCAGCTCGGCGTCACACTACTTAATGAGCTTTTATGCTCAGTTTGAAACTGCTAATTCCTTCACTTTTGTGACTGTACACCACTCCTTGGAACAGCACTTTAGGATACTGAAATGTGAATAATTATTTGCCATTAATTATAGGGTCAAAACTCTAATTAAGTGTGCAAATAAAGAACAAAGTTGAAACTGATTAGAAAGAGGAAAGGAAATTAATTAGTACCACTGATGATAAGAAAATTTTCGAGGGGTGCACTTGAAGGAATGAGAATGGTAAAAGATTTCCTGACAGAAGGAGGTACAAGACAGAAGAAAAAATTAACAGGAATGTTTTATATTATTAAGAGAGGTAACTTTTTCTGCGAAAGACCTGCACTTAGGGAACATCTAGAAATGCCAGATTGGTTATCTGCTAAGGAAAATTAATGGTAAACGAATTAAATATAAATGGCAATATATGCAAATACTAGCAGCTTCTCTGACGAACAATATAAAACGCTCTTACGCATCAACTTCTGTTTGCTTTGGTACCACTTGGATATATTTGTTCTTGTTGCAAACGTTGCTGTGTCTTTTTGCTGGAATGAAGTTGATTAATGTTGATAAACTTGGGAATTCGAAGGAAGCATTTCAGATTACAGTCCTCCTGAAAGCCGACAAGGGAGGCAGGATCAACATCTGAAATAAAAAAAGCACAAACTATGCATAACATTTTAATAAACTTATTTCAGTAGATGAAGGACACCAGGAACTGATATGGCCTTTGCCGTACTCAAGTTATGTGATTATTTTAATTTCAGCTTTTGCCGAAAATTTTATAATATGTATGTAATGATACAAATTATAGATATTTTATAAGTTATTTTTATTTTTAATCACATTAAACTTTCTAAACAAGGCTAGTTCACTGTGAAAATAGATGACCTTGTAGGTATGGTAAACATTTCAAGTTAATATATTTAATAGACTTTGAGAAAAGTGCACAATAAGTGTCAAAAATGAAGTGACGGTAAATTGGGGTTAAAATGGGAAAATGGGGGTATACCCATGGGCCACCATATATAAGTGACCAAATTAAAGGGCTTACTAACCTGTAACATACCATGTTATATATAGGATGTCCCAAAAACACCGACAACACGTAGAATGTTGTGCGGGACGGCAAACTGATCTGTTTTCCCTGTCCGGAAATGTACGATTTGGATGCTATAGCGCATCGAAGTATGAGATCGGTGTACGTTCACACTTTGTCAATAAACCCTACATCAGGATGTCTACACTAGACAGTTCGATGTTGGATTTGTCTACGAAATGTGAACGCACACACGTCCTACACTTCGATGCGCCACTGCATCCAAACCATGCATTTCCAAACAGGGGTTCCTGTTTGAAAACCAATCAGTTTGCCATCCCTTACAACATACTAAGCATTGTCGATGTTTTTGTGACACTCTGTATATACTTTAAAGCTAAGTATTTGTACTATTTTTAGAATACAAAACAAACAAAAAATGAATATTTTCGCTGAAATTCACTTCCCGGTGTCCTGAAGCTACCCAAAAATTAAAATGGAACTAAATACAAGAATGAGGATATAAGACTTTAGGAAAAGAAAAACGAATACATTTGTGAATAAAGTACCAGGCGACTGTCAATTTTCGCCCCTCAAAGACCGAGAAATGTTGTGTACTCATGATGTTACTACAAAATTCACCGAGGTGGGAAACTATCTTCCTGCTCTTTGTGAAAAATTACCAAGTCACAGTGCTATGATTTCGAACAAATTCGTCAAGTATCTTCAGCACAAGAGAAACAGTCAATTACAGTTGGTATCAAGCATATGTTGTTTCCTCACACAATGTATTATGAGACGTATGTATATGTGCTTAGGTTTAACTTAAAAGTTTGCAGTTACTTTGATCTTCAAAATTCAACGGTTTTGGTTATTAGTAATAAATTTGTTCTCTTTGTGGCAATAGCAATGAAATGCTACCAATGCTCTTTTATAAGGTTGGCGTGGTACAAAAATATGGAAATACTGATAATCTTTATATCAATAAGTAAAATCGTCAAATGACTGAAACAAACCTCCCTTAGTGATAAAAGAAATTAAAGTGGCACTTCCTTGTAAAGTTAGCGATTTCAATATGGGTTGTGAGGATTTGGATTCCAAAGTGTACGTAATCTATACCTGTTTGCATCCATTGAGAATTTCACTGAATCTTTTGATGGAAATTGTGTAATAAAATGTAAGGATTTACCTATAAAGAAATTAATATAACAATTGTTTACCAAAAAGTAGAATTTCGGCACTTTATTCTGCATAATGTATCAAAAACTAGAAAACAGCTAAAGTGTAAGACTAAGAAATTCATATTTTCTTACTGCAGGATTATTAAGAATGTCACGTGTGGATTTTTCCTCACATTTATAACCCCATCCTTAATTGCAATGGTCGTGTCACTGTCTTTGTACCTTTAAATCATTGTTTTACCGACAATAGTGTTAAATTAAATTATAACTGGTATAGAGTTGTCATACGATTTCTGTTTTTTTTTTTTGGGGGGGGGGTGGGTTTCATACCTTAAATCACACACACACACACACACACACACACACACACACACACACACACACACACATTTACACACTCATTCATTTTTCCAGACTCTCGGGAGGATAGCAAACAATTCTGGCAGTCCCACCGCCTTGAATCGAACCCGAGACCCCTCGGACAACTCGAAGGTGCTCTACCGAGCGTGTGAATTTGTAGACACAATTACTGAACAGAAAAACAATAATGTAAATATTAAAATAGGTAACTTCTGGTTGGAGCATACTTAAATTTCAGTTTGAATAGCACGATAAGTAATTATTTTCCTCAGAACGAATCTTTACACACATTAAACTGTATGTTTATCTTAGCAGAGACACAACTATTATGCTTTACGAACTTGAAAATAGTTCAACAAACATGAAACTTAGAATTTTTACCTTCGCTTTGCTTTAGGTTTTAACATCATTCTGTTTACGTAATCAAATTACTGCTCAAACATTATGAGCCATTTCAGTACATCCTCAAACCTAAAGCTTTTAGCATCAAGTTTTATTGGGAATACGATTAATTGCATGAAAAAAATTCAACTCTGTGTTCCAAATAAAATCAGTGAAATTAAGTTTTAATTTTGCTTATCTTTTAAATAACACATTTGCCTTCTTCTACCCCAGTTGTAATACATCAATATAATGAGGCATTAATCTTTTGAAATTTAAGTTCAAGCCGTTTACTGACGCACCATTTTGCTACTAACAAAGAGTGCTTACATTGGCATGAAGTATCAACTTTCCCTTTTAAACGTTTAAGAGCAGGCAACAATAAAATCAATATATCCCTCGCTGAACAATGAAACTTCCCTTCATATCACGCATCCTTCTGGAAGGATGTTAGTATTATCTCAGAGGATTCAAATGCTCGATCGATGAAACCACGAGGAAGGAGTTAAAATGCCGTAGCACCAAGCCTTCATTAACAAGGGAAGTGTTCTTACTAAATGTGAATCTCACTTACGGCACACTAGGCGTGAATTTTCAAACTTCCACACGTTTTCGCCCCTTTTTTTTTTTTTTTTTTTTTTTTTTTTTAAATTTATGTCACTACCACATTACTAATAAAATTACTCATTGACAACGTGGGACTTAGCACCTCGTCCGAAAGTCGATCTTTTGTGCCTATGCCCTGACGGGGCACCCCCGGGACGATGGATGAGGCGAATGGACCGTAAGGGCAGTCGGAGCGTTGGCACGACAGAGCAGGTGACGGGATCCCTACATTTTCCCAGTTAGGAGCACGCCGGTGGAGGCTGGCTTACCTTCCACCCTCGGGATTGTACCACCCCATCGGGGGGGGGGCGGAAACCAGTGGCTCGCCTTCCCATCTGGGGGATTTCCAGAGCGCATTTATTTCCCCTGCCGTGCTCCTGCCTAATGCTTGCCGACTCTTCCAACCCTGAGAGAAACCTAACGGGATGAACAGTAAAATGAAATTATTAATGTAATGAAGTGGGACAGGAAATTCGGGGATATGGAAATCCTACTCAGCATTCGCTTGGCGACCCGGGGAAACCTCTGAAAAAAAGCAATGCGTCAGAAAGGTCGGCCACTGGGATCAAACCCGCGACCTCCCGAATGCGGGCTACAGATGACACCGCCTGAGCCAACCCGCTCGGTTTACTAGTAAAACAGTATATACACCAAATTTCATTGTAAAATTTCTATTAACTTATGAGTTATATTTTGTTTATCATCTTAACTTCGCGTAATAGACGTGTTCCATTCGAATAAGACTTTCAGATAAAATTGTATATTATTCAGGATATTCTGGATATAAGTGCGGATATTTTGATAAATATCTGCACTTAATATGTATCCACTTCGAAGTGTTAGTTGTTTTCTTTTCTATTCATCTAACAGCTTTCTCACAAAAAGTCACATAGTTTATTATCTGATGCTTTTTGCATAGTCTTAACTGAGCCCCGAAATGAACAGCACCTGTGAGATAGATTATCCGTTTTGCTTTATACCTCAATGCCCGACCCATTGGTATAGATCATGTGAGGTCACTGGCCTTGCAGGAGGCATTCGAACTCAGTTGCGATGCAGCTTTCGTTATCGCGTAATCGCATTTGTTCCGTCCACTCTTCGTCGTGTTTTCTGTGGCACGCCTAGTTGAAGGTACTAACCAAACTAAAAACATACTACGCTTGATAGGTAAATAAAGTTATAGGTCCGCACATAAAGCAAATATTGATGTAACATTCTTCGTTGCCCCATTGACCACTACAAACACCTGCACTAAAAAGTTCACAGTTTTAATGAAGGGAATATATATATTTTTTTTTTTAACTTGCTTCATGTCAAAGGCAGCAGCTTTTTTTTAAACTTAATTTTTTTCATAGGAGTCCTATGAAATTGATTTAAAGGTTCATTGAGTTTGTGTAAAATCTCTTACGACTGGAAAATGTTCAGTATATGAAAATGTATTTCTGAGAAAACGTGTCTTTTAAAACTAACGCCAGGGACAAACGTTGCAGTAATTGGATGTAGTGGCCTTAGGTTTGAGGGATATGAAACATGTGAATATCCTTAGACTCCTTAGGGTTCGGTGAACGTTTGTCTACAAATATCTGATTTTTGGACTTAGACCAATGCTGTCCAAAATGTTATCCCTCATGAAGTATTCTATACAGCGTAGAACAAATTTTCCGACTCTCCTGTCATCCTGCGTTAGCATTCTTCAACCGACAACAAATTTGTAAACGCAGTATTGGATTATAAACCTCATTAGTCAGGGGAGGGTGAAAATAAACAACTTCATACAAGCTTGCTTCAATGCCGTTATTTATTTCAAACATGAAATTCATAGACATAGGGAATACATAAGAGAAACTAGTCATATGCTGTATATGCATCTGTATAATTTTCACACTAAGAATTGGAATATCCTGTAATTTTGAATCGAGGATAATGCACTATTATCGTTACCTATTCTGCCTTGACCTTCTCCATTACTGCCTTACAGATTCAGTAAATGCCCAAATGGATTGACTCTATTGTACAAACCTTCTGTATGAGTGTTTAAGTTATGGTACATGTAAGTTTACATGCTGGATGGGGAAAACAATGTGCAGAAAATTGTAGAGTAGAAACGCAGCATCCCATCAGGTTCGTCCTCCCTGACCGAGGTTTCACCAGGTCTTCGTCAGTCTTCATACCTGGCAAATGCCATCGAGGTACCTAAACGTAAGCTTAATGCAGCTCCTTCACGAATTTCCTTTCCTAATTTTCTTTTAAGATGTATTATCTATATCGTGTCGATCTGGGTGGCTGAGTTGGTTATACGCTGGCCTACTGATCCCAAGGTCATGGGTTCAAATCCGGTCCAGACCGATGGTTTTTAAGTGTGCTTAAAAACGGCAGCTCCATGTCAGTAGATTTACTGGCATGTAAAATAACTCCCGCGGGACGAAATTCTGGCACACCGGTGACGCTGATGTGATCCTGGCAATTGACAGCGTCGTTAAACAACAAAATATTTTTTTAAATTCTGTTTCACCGCCGCTAATGTCTAGGTAGGTCGTCTCCTTAGCGCTGTGGTGACACAGTGCTTACCAAGTGGCAGACCCAGGTTCCAATCCTGGCACTGGTGGTGGGTTTTCTCCAGTTGGAAGATCTGGGTCCCCGATTGAGGAACTATTTGAGGAGAAGTAAGTGGTTCCACCGCATTCACCCGCGAGAAGGGATTTGCGACGCTAAGTTCCACACTCCATACCTCCATACAGATTTTATCACATAATCTGCAAGTCACAGTGACGTTGTGGATCCCCAGAAAGCCAATTTCCTTAAATGGATTATTTTTGAAGAATAAAAGTTTCAATTTTTAATGAAAAAATTAGAGCTACAGTCAATATATATATATATTAAGTGCACTATTTTAGATTTTCATATGAATAAGGATCAGTATATTTAGGAAGGACCAATATACACACTGTAAAAATTGGATTTCTGTATCCAATAGACCCTGAGATTGTGTCGCCATTTCAACATTGGTAATGTAGGGCTTTACGACTCACCTTAAATGGCACTATCAGGTATTGGAGTTCTTAAGCACTTGGCTTCAAGTTACCCACATTCAAACCATTATCCCAATATAAAGAGCTTAAGTAACAGAGGCCACCTGTCACTGATGGGCAGGTAAACACGTTATGGTGAATGTTGTGTGTAAACACCTAAGACTGTGGCTTGTCCCTCAAGGTGTCTCTACGTAAAGTCCGGTAACAGTTCTAATTCATTTCCTTTCGTTCTGGCTCAAATACTTGGAAGTTCCTATGGCTGCTAGATATAATGCACACGGTGTAATTCCATGCTAAATAGGAGAATCCTCTTCATTTTATGAAAACTTGGATAGTTTAATTCCCTGGTGTCGAAATATATGAGCATCTTCTTTGACCAACTCGGTTCCATTTTTCCTCGTTTCTCTTTCCATTCCTGTTTCCGTTTCACACTTCCTTAATTGTTCAGAGCGCTTTATGCGATTACGGTTTGTACGCCAGAAGATATTTTCTGGTTTCTATTCACTGACACACAAAGGGTAGTAAAAATAAACACCAGTTTCGGACCAAAGAAACTGCAAACGCCCAAGCAAGTTCCTTCTATCCAGGATGTGCAATTAAATTAATGAAGCATATTTCCTTAGTGTAGGTTCAAACATGACCTATATAGAAGAGAAGGGAAATGCAATCGCGATTCTAAAAGCAATGCCTCAGACAGCTTCTGAGACCTAAGGCGATGAAGTTTATGGGAACTATTTGAAATACAACGTGATCTAATGAATCCAATTTTTCACGACTATTTAATAATTATTATGGGTAGACTAAATTACTAAAATTGGCAGTTTAATTATGCTTTGTATAGTATTATTAATTGAAATGTCTTCCTTAATCTAATATAAAGTTTGTCATTATAGGCCTAGTATTCATATTGTGAATATCTTGTGGCAAAATGACAAAATCAGTCCAGTTACCTTTCTATCACTTTATTTCTCTTCTAAACCCTTGCACAAATGCACAGTTCTCTTTTACTGACGTTAACAGTCTACAGTCTTTCATGATATTACAACTCATGAATATTTCCTTCTCGTAACCTTGACTCAATCCCTTCACTGTCTTTCTTGGTTTTCTTTGTCTCTCATACACTAACTCTGACGATAGTCACTCAACACTCATTGAAACTGCTTCACTTTGACTCGACGTATCCTTCCGACGACAGTATCATACACACAGAGCTGTCTCGCACTCACTGAGAAACTGACCGATTCAAAAACTCTCTGCTCTGCTGTTTCCTCGCCTCATATTAGGAGGATTACGTAAAATGGGGGCCCAAATGACCCAGCTGTCGACGGGCCCTTAAGCTACACACTCCACTCCACGTAAAATGGACCTTTCTCGACTTCTGTAAACACGACGGCCACCGGGTGCCTGTCGAAAATTCTGACGATCCTTTCTATGCGCCACGCTCATTGTTGTTAGTCACGTATACACAAACAGTCGCGCGAGGCAACCTGACCTAGAGCGCCTTTATTTGCTCGCCAGCCTGGTATGTGGTGTGACGTAGCTTAGCCCTGACCGTCCTTTGTCGTGCGCCGCGCCTGGTGACACAGTATTTTTATAAATGATACTGCATTTACCATTTTGTACTGTGAATTCTGCACCACTTCACAGAAAAAAATGATACCAGCTATACGCTTCGGAACTAGAGAGGATATGAACGGTCCTTTTCAGAAGCTATTGAAGATAGCTGAGTTAAATTTTAAGATGACTATCCCTTTGTTACTACGTCACAATACTTTTGATCAATAAGATGCCACAAAACGAAATGTTTCAAGCAATCATGCCCGCTTATCTCACATTTTTTCACCTTCCTGTCATTTGTCTGTTTTTACCTGGCATCTATTAATGTGTTTGTAATCATAATTGGTTTTCTTCTTAAACATCCAAAATTAGCTTAACCAAAACAGTGCAATGCTACACAACATAAAGATAAACAGAAATGGAAGCAGTTCGATCAATTTATGCAATAAGTTAATTAATGCTTTGTTACACGTACTTATTGTAATCTTTATATAGTTTCTTTAATTGTGACATAGTTGCTCATATTCCATTTGAGTTTTGATTTTCTCTGCAAAAACAAAAGCTCTAATGAGCTTGCTGTTGACGCTGCTTATATACTTTTCTGTTAAAAACAACATTGGTTAATTAAAAGCAAATAACGGCTGATAATGTTAAACCTAATTATTATGTAATAAACAGTAACACTATTTAACTTAGTAATGTACATCAGTAACTTTATAATACATTCATCTATATTGTGTAAAATTTTCAGTGTGATATCTTGAATGATTTCGGGGTTAATGTGTCACGAATTTGGTAGAATAGAAAGATCTACAGAGCTTTTAATCGCTTAATGTTATTCGTATGATTAGTGAAAAATTACTAGTTTATATAACACAAATAAATATAAATTGCATTTTAAGGCACTTTTACTAGACAAATTATTAAACTAAATATTATACAAACTGGCAGATAATTTCTTATTCCAGGCCATTATTCCAGATCTTATTTATTGCCAAAATGTTAATTTGCAATATAAAAAACATTCTGCACATAATAAACAAGAAATAACAATTTAAAAATAACAGTATATTATTTCACAAAATGTACTTCAAATATTTTTGTACTTTAAAATACATCCAGAAAAACCACTAAGCTATAAAATATTTAATGTAAATAGTTAATTTTGTTTGTTATAGTATATAATTTATTATAGCAATTAAACATTAATTTATTTATGTATTTATACTGAAGTGTTACCTTAATTATTTATTTACTCTCCAAACCCTTTAATATGTGTATAAGCATTCTCATTAAATATCTTTTAACTTTGCTTTGTTAAATTTTATGATTTATTGTATTACATTTACGATAGATTTAACACAACACATAAGTGTAGCTTATTATTTATATATTATTCTTTAATTATTAATGTTTTATTATTGTTATTTTATATGTAAATAGTTTATGTGTAACAGCAAAACAGCTGGTCCTTAGGAACACTGGCACGTCATCAAATTGACGATTTTTAGGTTTGTGCATTTAAATGTACCCCAACCTTCGGTCATCGGTTGGCAGTGGAATGTTTGAGATTCCACCATTTTTAAAAGTCCAACGTAGGCTTTAAGTACCATGCGCACTACGCTTCAACGCCCATTCTGTGCTTAAATTTTCGCCAGTAATTGAACAAAATATTGGTTAAAAAGGGCTCGACCAAATTCAGCGGAAAGAAGAGATTGAGCTATGAATCTGAGGGGAGAGACCACTAGAGAAAATAGCGAAGGTATCACATATGCAGCAGGGCAGTTTCAGGCCAAACAGGTCATCTGACTCGGCTTTACATTTTTTAATACACTATCTGCTCCATGGGCATTAAATTTTGTGCTATGCTTCTACAATTTTTCCAGCATGTGCTCCACTTATGTAACTTTAACTTCAGTCTTTGGTTCAAAATTTTGATATTTTGTTTATCTTGAAAAAAATATATAAATACACAAAAGTAAATTTAAAAAAGGAACTATTTTCAATGTCCATCAAAGCAAGGAAGGTAACTACTTTAAAAGTAATTATTTCTTCTTCTTGTCATAGATTGATGGTGGTTGTGAGAAAATTAGAGTTTAAAAATAGTAAGGCTGTTGTGATATTTTAGTTTTTGAGCACATGGAGTATTTTGAATATTAGTTTCGCATTGTGAATAAATTGAATAATTCCCTCAAAACCACAAAACAGATTGTGTTGGAACTTTGTGTGGTAGTGTATACCATAAATCCCCTTAAGTGTGAAGTATTGATTTTATAGCCATAAAAATATAGGACATTAATTTCAGTCCCTGTGTCTCTTAACTTCTTAAACCTAATTCTATTTATCGATGAGCTTGCCACCGGAACCCGGCTGCTTCCTAAACGTACTGGTATCCAGTACAATATATAATCCCATGTTTAGCTTACATGTCAATTATTTAGGTATCTATATTCTTACTCACTAATCACTCTCTTCGCACTCTCTACGCTTCCCTATTAATAATTTTTAATTCACTTGCTTAATTTTTCACTCTATCCCTTTTCTTCCCTTGTCACTCAAAACAAACTTTAATACTTTTTAAAAAGAAAAATGTTATTTATTGGGGTATTTATATACACTAACCATCAATTTCAGTGTACTACTCCAACACATTTCCTCCTCCACAATCTTCTACCCACATCATTTTCACCTTCTCTATTTTTTTCTCATCGTTTCTCATAGACGCTCCAACTGCTTTCTCTTCCCATCGCTATCCGCCCACCTGCAGACCCTCATGCTGTCGTCCTTCTCCTCTTTTCTTCCTTTCTTTTTCTCCTTTATCCTCATTAATACTATGTATTGCTATCCTCTACTACTTCTTCGTTATCTCCTATTCCTTCCTCCACTTCCTTTACCTCATCTCTCCTGGCCTCATCATGTGGTAATAAACGTAATTCTTGTAGTCCACGAAATTTTGTGTAAGCACATGTGGCGTAGCGGTTCTGATTCAAGTTTTTCAGGGGGTTGGCGTGGGGCAGTTCGAGAGATAGAGTTAAATAGGTGCATAAATACCGCAAACGCTATCAGTATATTCTGGAAGTTTCCTTCCCTTCCCCTCCGAAACATTCTTGACTTTTATTTGTAAAATTCCAGCACCGGTAGCCTGCGTATTTGCGGCTGTCCAGTTAGTGAGTTGGTGAATGCGGTTCTGATGTGACAGCAAATGCGGAACTGCAGGTTAGTTTGTGACTACAGTAGTGGCGTACAGTGATTGCTGTTTCCGCGAGAGATTAGAGACGTCTTATGTTCGACTCCCCACTGAGTGAAGTGACCGAAGTAGAGGCAATGTCGTGCATATTTCATTATGACGCGAACAAAGTGAAGTGACAGGAGAAATTTCACTTTTTCACATTACCAAAGTGACAGTGTGAATTGAGTGAAGCAACAGTGAAAGCAAGAACTAGATCAAAAGAGCGTAGCGACAAGAAAAACTGCGTAAAGTCACAGAGTTGTACATTAAACCCATTCATGTATTGATATTCTAAATGAGTCGACCTAAAATTGACAGTTCCTGGTATAATCTCTAAGTACAAATGTGGTAAGCAAGTTACCAGACACTCTTAGTGGCCCTTACAACGATTCTTTAAGAATTGTTGCTGTCACACCGATAAATAACCTTACTGATTATGTGATTGCCGAAGAAAGATTTCCGATTATGGAGTATTCTACGTAGCTCCTCTGCGGAGTACAAATTCCCCCCTTCAACTCATTATTAGATTTTATAGCAATTTTCTCAATTTTCCTTATTTAAACTGACTCAACGTGGAGATTGTGTCCAATAGTGGTAATGACTGTCATCCCCTTTGCAGAATGACACGATTATATCTATATCATATTCTCTTCTATTCCGTGATATTTAATAGTTTGCTATAATTGATTAGAATGGCTAAATATGCTCGCGGTTACAAAATTTCTTCGCGCCCCTTTTCTAATTACTTTTCTAACTGGCGCTATCGACATCAGCTTGAGCACATTGCTGAAATCTTCTCGACTTGGAAAAAGCGCGTGCCTCTCTCGGACAAAAGCTCCATTAAATCATTAAATTATCGAAAGACAGGAATTGGTGTTTATGATACCTATGTTAAACAAGGAATCATTCCTGAATTTGTACAACAACAATAGCAAAAATATTTTGAGCCACATTTTTTTACTTATTAGCATTGACTCAATGACAACTTGCGGAGGGGGACTGAGCATCTCGACCGAAAGGTGATCTTTAGTGCCAATGACAAGAGAATCCCCTGGAGGACGGATACGGCGAATGGATCCGAAGGGTAGGCGGAAATGTGCCACAAAAGAGCACGGTCATGGTCTCTACGTTTGGCCGTTAGAAACACCCCGGTGGGGGGCTGGCTCAGCTAGTTTCTACCACCCCTTCGGGTCCGTACTCCTAAGGGGGGCACGATACTCGGAAACCGGCTAACCTGCCGCCCTCGGTTTGTACCATCCCGGGGGCCCGGAAACCAGTAGGCTCGCCTTCCAATCTGGGGGACAAGATTTTTAGAGCATTTGTTCTCCCTACCGTATTGCTACCGCGACGTTCGCTGACGTTTCCAACCCTGATGGAACCTAACGAAATGAAAGGTGAAATGAAATGATTAAGGTAACGAAATGCAGGGACAGGAAATTCGGAGGATATGGAAATTCTTCCAAGCTTTCGCCTGGTGACCCGAGGAAACCTCCCAGAAAACCCGTGGATCCGGAAGATCGGCCACTGGGTTCGAACCCGCAACCTCCCGAATGCGGGCCACTGACATTACCGCCTGAGCCATCCCGCTCAGTTATCAGCTATGTTAAAAGCAATAGCAGATTTAGTGTGACTGTAAGTTCTGCTCTACGCTGAGATTGAGTGCATGTACAACTAAAGGCGATATCGAAAAAAAAATAACTGATAAATCCTGACTAATATGTTCACACGAGAAAAATGTTGCCGTAAGATCAAAATCAAGCGACTTTCTAGAAATAAGAAACTTTTATTTAATACAAGTGATAACCAGCACGTCACTAAAGTCCTATTCATGGCTAGAGACGTGGCAGCCATGCGGGTCGTGCCATAGCCTTTTGGTTAGACCCGGTTAGACCGGGCCGGGTTCGATCCCAGGCAACAGCATGTGGGATTCATGGTGGACGAAGCGGCGCTGGGGTGGGTTTCCTCCGGGTTTTCCGGTTTCCCCCGCCATCTCATTCCACCGGTGCTCCATCTTCATTCCATGTACCATCAGTGTCGCCGCCTGCGTTGCCGTCTAGAAAATGCGCCTAGCTGAGCTGGGAGCCACGGCACCTATGTAATATCGAATCAAAGCAGGGATAAACCTAAGAATATTGTGTTAGAGCTTAACTAAATCGCTCGGTGTTCATTCCATCCAGCTCAATCCAATGCCACTTCCAAGCCTTTCTTCCCTTAAGGGTATGATTTGATTTCATTTAAAACCGTTACAGTCATATAATAAATTCTCATAACTACGTGCACATTTTGTAACATCGTTTAAAGCATTTCGAATCAAAAATAAGTTCACAACTTAGTGTTCAGATGGGTCCTTGCTAAAAGTAACTGAGGTTACCCAACATTTATTGTTTCAAGAGAGTGGAAAATATATAAAGCTAAATTACAGGAAATGCAAATTATATAGCTGTGCTAAATTGCACTTGTACTTGTTTCTTTTGACGTAATGTTCATATGTTGAATTTCAAATAAAGTTTCATTCATAAAGGAAAATTATGTGGCACATGACATGCTTATTCCACTATAAATTCATATATGTCAATAAGAGCCATGTCAACAACTACCACCGGGAATAGGCTGACTGACATGTAAAATAGTCAGCATAAGCGTGTGGTCTGCAATCGCGCGAGAGCATGCAGCATAAAATGCACTAGGCGATGCAACCAAGGTCGATTGCCAATTGCGCGCAATACGTGGCTGCAAAAATGTTAAAGAAATCGTACTGCCTCACTCACTGCTCACAGTTGCGTACATAGCTTTGGTGTCATGTTTATAAAATCACTCCTGCAGAAAACTTTCCACTTATTAATAAACTCACTTTCGCGGAAGATATTCTACCTTCAGGTTAAATCTGACCGTGTTGTTTACTTGCTAGGGATCAGTAGTTCAACCCCACACATCAACATAGTCATAACAAGGTCTTGCGTGATAGAATTATAGTGTGTGTTTCAAATTTACTCTTCACAAATCTCTGGCAAAATGAGTTGAAAAGCGACGCTAATCCTGTTGTAAGTGATTCTTGATATTGAATGTTTCAATAGCAGGGTGATTACGCTTTGATACCGGCATTATTGACGGGGTTACGCTGTTAGAAACAAGTTTACGATGATCTATTACCGGCTGCTTCGGCACTTAAAGACCGCGCTTGAATTGTTTAGCGAAGCATCCCTGCAGCTAATCGCGACATAGACTTTGCATTTTATTATTATATAAACACATATTCTTAAACTGTAAAGTCTGGATATCTCAGATGCAAGCAGATATAATTCAATAATTACCATTTCGAGTGGTAGGATTCAGAAGTAGTTTAATCCTTTAACATAGACTGTCCGCAGCCCACGTCAAATAGATTACATTTATAGTTCCCTTAGCTGGTGTTGTGTATCCTCAATCCCGTCCACGCATACACTGGGAAATATGTGTCGTAGTTCCCCACTGGAGCAGCTGGCAGAAAATACATCGGAGAACACGGAGCAGAGAGGCCGGCAAAAGGTGAGGAATATCAAAAGGTATTATTTTTAAAACAGAAGAGTAAAACTGTAGATAAAAGTTCGGTAACTCATTAAAAACAAGATGTTCTGATATTTTGAAAATGTATCTTATAGCTCCCCGAAGAGAGAAAGCGGAAGCGCTGCGGATCCCGAGCACTCGTGGTACTTCTGACAACACTAGAAGTACGTCGGAGCGGACATTCGGAGAGTTGTTCGGATTGGGTTGGCCTCGGCGGAGCAGTGGTTCCCTGTACCCATGGGAGATTGGGTGCGTTTGAGCAGCAATGCTTAGGCGGGGTTATAAGATACCGGTACTACCCTGGAGGCCTAGTACCTGGTATGCTAGATTGCCGACGGCCCGTCCGAAGTTTTCCGATAACTTGCTCATTGTTGTGTGGCTGTTGTTGAACTTGCTGAACAACTTGCTGTTGTTGAATAGAATTAAAATAATAATCACAGTCGATAGAACAAAGGCTGCAAATATCAATCAAGGGGTAAGACAAGGCTGTCCTTAGTCACCTTTTTATTTATATAGACTAAACCATTTATATAGACTAAACCATAAATGAATGGCTAGCATTTTAAATAGAAAATTTAAAACACAGAATGCAAATATTAGTCAGTATTATTTGCAGATGAACAGGGGAAAATAGGTTCATCAGAGGATCGTGTCCAAGAATCAATATATAAACTAAATAACATGTCTAAAATATTGTAACAAATATGACAATCGACGAATCCAACTTCTGACACGAGTGTGACAAAATGACAAAATTCCAGTCCAATTACCTTTCTGTCACTTTATTCCCCTTTAAAACTTTTACACAAATACACTACATTTCTCGTCGTTAACATAGTCTGTAGTCTTTCATGATATTACAACTCAACTGTTTTCTTCTCGTAACCTTGACTCACACCTTTCTGTCTTTTTTCACTTTCTGTGTCTGCCAAATAGCTGACTTTGACCATACAGTCACTTGACACTCACTAACTGCTTCGCTATCTTCCTTTCGACGCGACCGTACACATGCAGCTGACACAGACACCTTAAACTGACACATATATGTAACAACTAACTACTAACTGCTCTCGTATCGCCCACCTATATAGCGAGGATGACACAACGCGGACCTTTCTCGAACTTCTACAAATAGGCCGGCCGTCGGACACTTTTCAAATAATCTCGAAAACCACTCTGCTCTGCCGCTCTGACTGTGTCACGTGTTCATAACAGTCGCGCAAGGCTGCCTGGCCTTGAGCGGCCTTGTTGCACGCACCACCAGTGCTGTGAAGTAGCTCGGCCACGAGCATTTGCTTTTGCCACCCCTGTCGGTCGGCGTTACACGATGTAAGATGACAATCTCTATAGAGAAGGTAAGATAATGGCATTCAAATGAAATGAACAAATAAGAGCAAAACAGTTCTTTAGAATGAGATAATACAAATGGTTAAAGCACCCAGTTACCCAGAATATAAAACAGCATGCACAATGAATAAATTGAAGTAAAAGTAAACAGCTATAGATATTCCTGTGGTGGAATAGTGCGCACATTTACAAGTAAAATTAGGAATTGAATTATATAAATCAATTTTATCCAGAATGCTGGACGCTAACGAAAGAACAAATAAGATAAAAAGGGTAAACAGAAATGACATTTCTTAGTACAACAGCAACAATCTTCTTGACTAGAAGAGAATTAAACGTTTTAAGTATAAGTGAAGTTATTAAGTTAGAATGGAAAAATCGTAAATTAGGAATGTCAAGGGTAAGAATAACCAGAATAAATCTAACTATAAGCCAAAGGGGAGAAGAAATATGGGAAAACCATTGAGATGACACGAGCAATTTCTAGAAGCCGGAATAGACTAAACTGTCTAATCCTTGCAGTTGAGGACGACATGATGATGATAGTGATTTTTTTTAATTGTTTTGTTAACGACGCTGTCAATTTCTAGAGTCACATAAGCGCACTTAAAAACCATCGGCCTGGGCCGGGCATGAACCCGCGACCTTAGGATCAGTAGGCCAGCGTCTAACCAACTGAGCCTCCCAGACCGACAATGGATGGTGGTGATGAAGAAGAAGATGATGATGATGATGATGATGATGATGATGGTGACGACGATGATGATGATGATGATGGTGGTGGTGGTGGTGGTGGTGGTGGTGGTGGTGGTGGTGGTGGTGGTGGTGGTGGTGGTGGTGGTGGTGGTGGTGGTGGTGGTGGTGGTGGTGGTGGTGGTGGTGGTGATGAAGTGTATACGCCACTTTATGCGCGACAATCCAAAAGGGGAAAGCTACCGAAGACCTCGGCAGGGCCGATCAGCGATCTAGGACACCGTCTACTACCACTGAAGGTTAGTACCGAAAGACATAAGTGGGTCGCTCCCGTGTTCTAGGGGCAACATGCCAGCCTCCGGTTCCCGAGGTCACCAGATCAAATTCGGCGAAGGGCGATGCACCTTTTTGAGGCGTAAAAATCCTTAGCATGACTTCCTCCGGAAGGGAGTTAAAGCTGGTGGTCCATTTTCGTAGATTTACAGCAGTAAAAGAACCCCATTCCTGATATACTCCTGAAACCTCTGAGTAAAATTAAGTAATCTTTCACGCAAAATTTAGAATGCGAGGATGAGAAATACAGCCGTTAAACAACGTCCGTTAATGAAACTCAATTTAATTTTATGGCAGTAAGTCGTCTAACAATCCCACCTGAGCTTCGCTCAGATGAACCTAATGGGTATTGCGAGCCACTACCCGCCGAGCCCAACCCAATTCGAACAATTCCCCTACGGTAGGGACTCAGAATGCCATCTCTACTTCTAGTAACATAAGAATAACCACGAATGCTATGGGTACAGGGTACTCCCACCACAGCAGCTTATGGGTTTTTTACCGTCCGATATGACACTACGTAGGAGGACATTAAAATACAACAAGAAAAAAGGTTGGAACCCCTGCCCTACGGGAGGAAATAAGGCACAGAAGTATTCGCAGTATTAATAATCTATGCCAGTTTTCTCCTATCAACCAGGGAAGAACACGAAAAATATTCAAATTTGGAGTGACCGACCAGGAATAGCCCGATTGCAAGCATTACCGCCGAGCTATCTCGCTCGATGAAGTTTAGTATAATTACAAGTTTCTTTTTCCCTGAGGTGACATCGATAACTTTAGAGGGAAGAATTATTTCGCTCTTCTTTACTTTTAAGTTACATTCATGACAGGCAACATTTAAATATCCAACTAAATGTGACTGAAGGATGGTTTCAGTCGTTCACGGTCTCTGTGAGTGAAATATCCATCTTGAATTTCCAATTTTCGTGGCCCATGAATTAAATGGAATGTGCTTCTGTCTGTTAAAATAGAATTATCCTCCTAATGCATTCCCTAAATTACGATCTGTTCTCAGCTCTCAAGCTAAGGAATGTTGTAAGCACCTATGACCTAGCAGTAATTATGTGGTACTGGAAGACCTGTTTACCTACAATGCTTCATTACCAAGCACATTAACTCAAGAGGTTCAAGAGAGATTGGAGGCGGCAAATTCATTCATATATTTGAAGTGGTGCATAGTTAAAGCACAATTAGCCTCATAATGCATGAGTGGTGTAACACCCTTATCACACGATCGCTTTCCTTATTAAATGACCTAGAAACATCTTTATTGTTTACCGTATAGCATAAAAAGACAACCTTTTACCTTCACCATGATGATGTTGACAGTCGTGTGTCTTTTCTGACACCTACTCCAATCTCGTTATTCACTGTATCTACTACTAGCTGCTCTAATGAGGAACGATCGGGGGAGCAAAAGAAGTTCAAACGGACTGCGCGGTGTTTTTCCTGTCTGCATCCTCGACGCCTGTTGCCGTCTGCCACTTTCATAGAAAGGCGCGAATGAAACCATACAACGTTTTTAAAAGTAGTTTTAACGGTTTTAGTTACAAATTTTATGAAAAGAGATGTCAAACGTGACCACTGTGTTTGTCCATATATTTTTGGCACCTCGTTAGGAAACTATCCATTACTGACCGTAGTCCACGTTGAGAAATGCTGGCTATTTCCTGACGGATATTTTCTTTTAATTCTGTCAGATTGTGTCATTTGTCTTGCACACCTTATGTTTTAAGTTGCCCCAGAGATAGAAATCGCAAGGAGTTAGGCTAGAGGATCACATATGTCTACTAATAATTCTATCCTGAAACACTTTCAATTGTTCTAATGGAGAGAT
>JAUKNM010000045.1:212500-220000 GCA_030765045.1 Tenodera sinensis
GATGGACCCTTAAGCCCCGCTCACTCACTCATTCACTCACATACTCACTCACCCACCCACCCACTCACTCACTCACTCACTCACTCACTCACTCACTCACTCACTCACTCACTCACTCACTCACTCACTCACTCACTCACTCAGCCACTCACTCAATGTGTGTCGGTCTGGGTGGCTCAGTTGGTTAGGCGCTGGCCTACTGATCCCAAGGTCGCGGGTTCAAATCCGGCCCAGACAGATGGTTTTTAAGTGTGCTTAAAACGACAGCTCATGGCAGTAGATTACTGGCATGTTAAAGAACGCCTGCGGACAAAATTCTGGCACACCGGCGACGCTGATGTGATCCTGGCAATTGACAGCGTCGTTAAAGAACAAAATAATTTAATTTTTTCACTCAGTGTACTCTTTGTACTAAATAAGAAATTTGGTTGTAGCCATTTATAGACCTATGTTGGTGATACAATGAGTTAGATGAGGCTGGCTGATGGTGGTAGTAATTGGGTAGTGTGTGAAAGGATATGAAATCATTTCCAATAATTAGAAGGTCACTTACTACGTAGATAAATTTTATGGTTGCCTCACCAATCCGTAATCCATTTGGTCTCTAAGGCAGATAGAAAACAACTGAAACAGAAACGAGCAAAAACCTGTTCTTAAAGTGCATATTTTATACCTCGAAACATGGAAATTGAAACTAAAGTGCATCGTTTCATAGCATAATCTTTATACGTATTAATAGTCGTTTTAAATCATCAAAACTTATCACCAACAAACTCGCTGTTCTTTTAAAAGTTCTGCAACGCTCTATGTTATTCCTTTTTTCAGTTGTAAATTCTTAGCCCTCCGCAACCAGGTGCCATTTTGCGTGTTTTTACATTGCATTAATTAAACTCTGGCTGAGAGTGGCAGCGGTTTTTAAATAGAGTTGTTGTTGAGGTGGTTACGTGTCGCTTTGATGCAGCCAGCATTGTTTGAATAGCAGTCTGTAATGGATATTTGGATAACCGACCACGTATGAGCTTCTCTGCTTGGCGGAGAAGGTATGTTTTCCCACTTTGTGTGGTTTGCTATACCTTCCGGGATTTCCTAAAATACATGTGGTATCCAACGTTAATGCAATACATTCCAAATTCCACCACCGAACTTCAGCTTCTGTAGAGGAGCGTTAGCGAATAAGAACCTTAATTGTCTGTGAGTTTATAACTGTATGGATCCAAGCTGATCAGTTTGAGCTAATACCATACTGTTACAAGATACTTTTGTGATGTATGTTGGGATATTCTTTATCTCAGTGATAAAACAACACGTCTCCTTGGCAGTATTACATTACGTACCCATATGATCGTTGTTCTCAGAAGCTCTAAAAGCATCATTGGAAGTTGCCATCTATGCTATATACTTCACTATTTTGAACCCACGTTGACCTGTAATGGTAGCATACAACTATGTTTATTGCTTTTAATTAATAAACTGTTTAGTTTAAGTATAATTCTATTAAATATAAGTACCAGGCTAATGTTAAAAATGTGTTTGTCTGTGTTGGCCCTATCAACTTGCCACACACATTAGAAATTAGCTTTATAAACTGCACAAGCCTCATACTTTCACTCTCTACTCACTGATTACTTTCATTTATTTCTTACATTGCATAACATTTTTCCCACACTGCTCTGCTGACTGGTTCTTAAACATCTTGCTTTTATTAGCTCCTTATTTCAGTTTATCTACTTATTACTATTTATCCATTCCCATTTAGCCTTTTCAATTATTTCCTCCAATGGTCTGTGCCCGAACACTCTAATAATAAATTGACCTCGTCCTCGCTACCATTATATATTAGATATATTTTCCCCTAAAACATTCCTTCTTTAATTCTTCGATGTCCATTTTCCCAAATTAAACCAAGCTATCCCCTCCCTTTCATTCTTACAACAAACCTCGAAATACAACTCTCGCCTTAATTCGGATTTCCATTGTAGAAACCATATGATTTTTATCCTCGATTTGGATATATAACAATTACCCATCCATATCTTCTATACGACGTACGGTTTAGAAGGCATATGAGCTTAACCATGTGCACATGGCGGCTGCACTGCTGCCAAGTGATGCGCCAGAGAGCGGAATTTACGAGGAGGGAACGAAGAAAGTAACATTTGTCGTGTCACAAATTGTCAGAACGTAAACTTACGCAGCAAAGGATAATGATGATAATATTATAAACTGTAACACTCAATATTAACGTGCTTATTTACACGCACTTCCTCAGGTGCCAATTCCTTAAAAAATTGTGCTTTTTAAAAATAATATTTCTGGCCTGAGAGCGAAGTACTTTACCCTTAGTACCTGCGCCACTGGTACCAGGCTTTGAAAGTGACATTGTTAACACTTCACTAATCACAATGTAAACATGTGAATCTTCTGCTTATTGTCACAGTTAAACAAAGCACAATTTGCGTTACGGATTGGTCTTGAACCGAGCTAAAGAATTCGCGTGCGACTGCAGTGATCCGTGGTCAGTTAACTTATGAACTAAATATACGCAGTTCCTAACGACACTTCGTAATGTCTTACTCCGTGACTGCGTAATGAAAAGGAATAAAACACAGGCAAGATTGGAAGTTGCATACATAAGCATAAAGTGTTTTCCTAGATCAAACGGAACGTACATATATCCAAACCGCCACTCCAACAAAATGCATGCCTCAGTGAGTAGCACAGTTCGCCTAAAGTGGACGGAGGTAAATCCAGCTCCTCCTCTTTCGCAAACGTTGGACATCGCTGTTCTAGATAAATATGGATGTTTGCTACATTTTAAAACAACTGGTAGTTGTATAATCATTTAAAATATGCTAGGTTACTCAGAGGATACGAAAGTAATGATAAATTGTTCTTCTTCTTTACCTGATTACCCCCCTCTTATGTAGGACGTACACGCCCAGTGCCCAGGGTCAGACGTCTGTGGAGGAGCAGAGGAACTTATGGGCCAGACAGAGTGAAGACCTGGAAGCAGGTGGTTAGTCCAGCACCAGGTGTGATAGTGAAGACGAGAATGATATGAAATGCAGGTGAAATGTATAAATGGAAAGGTGATGATGGAGTAATTGGTGGAATGAGTGGTGGGGGAAACTGGAGAACCCGGAGAAAACCCGCCACAAATACCACATGTGGGTCCCAGAGATCGAACTCGGGGTGCCTAGGTGGTAGGCGAACGGTTTAACCACTCGGCCACGGCGCCGCCTATGATAAATTCAACGAGAAAAGATGTCTCCAGCAGAAATGCACTGGAATCAATACTGCCGGGCATTGTAGTGCTTAATGGCCACTGTCCTGCCCGCCTTGGTAGCGTGATAGTTGGCGTGTCTGTCTCACGTTCAAGAGGTCGCGAGTTCGAATCTCGCTTAGGGTAAGTTATCCGGGTAAGGCTTTTTTCCGAGGTTTTCCCTACCCTGAGAAGACGAATGTCGGGTAACTTAAAGTTCCATGGACCTCGGGCTCATTTGAGCATCATTTCATCCACTTCATTTCATTCATTCGTCCGATATGACACAATGTTGGAGGACGTTAATTTAAAAATTTAAAAAAAAAAAAAAAAAAAAAAAAAAAAGCCACTGTTCTTCGCATTAATATGTATACCCTTTTTGAATGCTGACTTATGCTATCATAATGAGCTCTGCTGGGATTCTCCAGTGTATACCTAACCGTGCTTTCACTTCTATCCTAGAACCAATCGTGGTTAAATATTTCAGATCTTCTTTTCATTTGTGGAGTATTTAATGAATGTTTCGGTTTAGGTTGAATAAAAATAACAGTAGAATAAAAATATTTCCTACAGGAAGCATTGTTTGTCCCCAAAGATACCTACCTGTAGGATAGATAGCTACGAATATCTATTAGTTCAACTACAATATACAATTAAGGAACCCTCGTGTATTTATTGAAGAAAAGGAAGGATGTAACATCAGTTTGATTGAGATAGGTTTTGTGTCAAGATAGCTTTACTGTACGGTTTAATTTCTCCTTGTTTCTAATGGAATAATCTGTGTTCTCTCTATAGAGCTCTAGGATAAATACAGTTTTCTCCTTTGGGCACGTGGCCGAAATACGGTGAGTTTCTCTTTCCTTTCCCTGTGCCAGCCAATCACTTAAAGCGAATTTTTCGTACAGAGTTTGATGCAGTATGGGACCATGTGTTTCAATATTATGTGTTAGTGCTGTTATAAGCCTATTCGCTGTACACGCAGAATCTTAGGTACTATCTCTCACAAAAGTAAATCCCCATATTCAGTGATACCTGCGCGAAGGGTCACCCAACTCTCAGGCGCACATGCATAGATGGTATGAGAATTAAATTAATCATATGCTTCCCTTGCTGTTCAGAGGACAATTGCTCACCTCGCAGTTTTCAAAAGCATTATTTCAGCAATCCTTCCACATTAACAGGCAAACATTGCAAATTCAACTTCAGTGCACCTGCAGAAAATATGTTCTTATTGTGTTTCTATTAAGTTGTGAACTAGAACCAAAAATGATTCCAGTGTTGGATACTAGGCTTACAGACGTAAGTTTAATAAGTGAGATTGAGTTCGTGTGTTTGCTATAGCGCAACTGGCTAAGGCGTGTTCCTTCACAACAACTGTGGTGTACTAACATTGGTTCGAATCCCATTTAACATTCACATTTTTATTTCCGTACACTTTTTTCTTTCTTAACGCAAACATTATTTATATAACCCGTGCAAAATAAAAAAATTATACAAACTAATGGAATCTATTTCTGACAAAGCTCCTCTTTTAGCAATTTTCATTCCGCTTAGCGTTGGAATGTTTCCCATCGTGTTATGAATGCGCCAGTACGATTGCAATTTTAAAACTCAATGCTTTATAAGATATGAATTTCAATTGCTGAAAATAAAGGTAGAAATACGCTTAGCTCAATTGTACATCGTTCGAACCAAAATTAATATTTTCCTTTAAATATTCACATTCTAAAGCATCTCTATAAATTTCGTATTGCATTGCCGTATCAAAATATATCACTGCGTAATAGTTCAAAATACGGTTCTAATGGTCATAAAATGCATTGTTAAGAGTTCTGAATGCCAGTGAACAATGACATTAATAATACATTAAACAGAACAGAATGCAGTTGTATATTACTTCAGCGTGAAGCAACCTTTGCAACTAACAAAGTTGCGATGTCGTTTGTTTCCAAGCACTACACAATGCTACCATGTCCCCATTAACTCAATTTCTAGCAGTGTACCTTAATCCGATTCTCAATTTCTGATAAAAAGCAGTAACCAACTAAACGCGTTTGTTAATTTCGTATTTCAGAGGAGAAAAAAGCAAATTTTTAAGGCTCTTCTAAAGGTGCTAATGAACTTTCTAACCTGGAGTGAAATTGGCTGCCAAGTTAGTGACAATGAGCTTAATATCACATGATACAGCGTGAATATCCAAGTGAAGAATAGCCGAAAGTGTTGTCTCGCTGACTGTGGAATTCGGAACTTCCAGCTGCCGGGAGTTCCATCCTCGCCGTTCGTAAGTTTATTTTCTGTAATCCTTAATGTTAGATAACAGGAGCATATACAGGAATGAGTTTATTCCCTGATAAGTAAACTCCTGTAAGTGAAGTGGAAAATATTTTAAGGCCAGCTGGGGGATTGCTCTCCCACTCGCTTCTCTTATAAGCAGAACAAAGTTCTCTCACGCCACTGACCGGATTTACCCCGGGGCGTTCTGCAAATTTTTTAATGCACGAAGGGTCATCTACTCACCCCAATCCCGGCCACCTGATACATATACACCCTAAGACCCGCGAAAAAAAAATTTAAAAAAATTTAAAAAAAAAACAGACTCTGGAAGCGTATATTTGTCGAAGTCCAACTACTCGGCTATCCGCTCACATTGAATAGTTGAGACTCAATATGAGACAACAGAACGACGCTAAAGACACGCATTCCGTGACACCATTGTAAACCGGCCGCGGAAACGACATGGACTTAGACAAATATAGGTACGCTTCCAGAGTCTGCTCATTTTCTTTTTACATTATATATAGCGTCACAAGCACCTAATGTGATTTAACGAGAAAGTTATGGGTTTAAATTTAAGAGGCTACGAATATCTGAGTTCACCGGCAAGCATCCTGCTTCTCATGTGCCAAGAAAATTCCCTTTAGGATGCCTACGCACCTAGAGAAGGTTCTGTATCAACACCACAAAAGAACGAATTTCCTGGAAATAATCAAATATAGACTCTCCTATGGTGAAAGATGCAGCAACGTTATCACCACTTTTTGAATTCTTTTAAGCTGTTGAAATTGCTTTGGGCGGGTATCTACCACGAAGATTAAATATTTAACCAATTTGCTTTGTACTAAAATAAATAATCGGTTTCTCCTGCTAATGGAACATGGGGTTGGGACACAAGTGGATTTTAAAAATAGAGAAAAAGAACCCTCATAGAGGTGCTACACTTCAGAAGCTTCATAATGATTGATGTTAATAAATTACAACTTCGTGAACACGAGGAATGCCAAAAGTGACTTAGTGCAAATTGATACCACCTATAAGCTTTTGCTCATTGTAGTGCACTTACTCGTGGGTACATACATAATGCGAGAATTTTAGAATGCAAAGGAATAAATCAGCAAATAAAAATAAAAGCGGTTTAGTAGAAAGCGCGCTAAGCACGCATGCGTCAGATGCAGGTCGGGCCATAAATCAATCGCCCTGTACATGAAACATGCTAACGAGAGGCAAAAGTGTATGTGCAAAAGAAAAAAAAGAAAAAAAAATATTCTGTAAAATCTCCTGCAATGATTAACAGGCTCATCACCAAAAATTCACATATATATCAAGAAAAACCTATTATTCATTTAATACTTTATAATTAAGCTTTTAAATAGTCACTTATAACCAGAGCACTTCCCTCTGATGCTTTCTGTGCTCGTTGCTCATAATACGCTTTTCATTTTTTTTTTTTTTTTTTCCAGACTTAGACATCTTTGTTTCCTATGCTCCGTTTTTCTAAAGTTTGGATATAGGGGGATTATTTACACAAAGGGAGAATTAACACCTTTGGATATTTTACTTCGATTAAGAACGAGGAGACTTTATACAGCTCATGGTTAGCCGTGATTATAGTGCGCACAAAAGCTATGTTTGTAACGGCAACGAAAGTAGGATTGTTTCTCACAACTTGTCCCGTACTTTAAAATTTAGTCTAAGGTATCCTATCGTTGTTCAAACTACAGTGATCCCATATTCTCTCCAGTGTTGTTTATTATTATTAGTATTATTGTTATTATTATTATTATTATTATTATTATTATTATTATTATTATTATTATTATTATTATTATTATTATTATTATTATTATTATTATTATTATTATTATTATTATTATTATTATTATTATTATTATTATTATTATTATTATTATTATTATTATTATTATTATTATTATTATTATTATTATTATTATTATTATTAT
>JAUKNM010000045.1:225000-232500 GCA_030765045.1 Tenodera sinensis
GGTAAGAGCTGCACGGGAGCGCTGTAAGCAGAAATTACTCGTAGTGATGTCACTGACAGGTCCTCAACATTTCCAAAGTACTCAGGGTTCTTCTCTTTCGTATGCAGTGCATCCAGCCCGCAGAAGGACGAGCTGCACAATTTTCCTCCCACAAAGGGGTAATTTATCCCTAGGAAAGGTCAGGTCAAGGAAGCTCCTCACAATTGTTGTGGATATCCGTATGCGAATCATGTCATGTTCTTAACAAAACCCCTAAACTATGGGAAGAATGAAACGACAGAAGTGATAGTAAGTGGAAATGTTAGAAATGCCTATTCAACATTTAACTTGACGGATCGACAAACCACTTTAAGCTCTACCAGTTGGCTAGAACAAACAATTAATTCAGTACCTTCCACGTGTCAGCTAGAGACGAAAGTGTGCTGCTCTTAAGTACCCAATATGCAGGATGCTTCCCTCCCCCGCCAAAATAAGAAACATCGATAACACTTAGTATGTTGTCCTGGATGGGAAACTGATTGGTTTTCAAGAAGGAAGCCATATCCGGAAATGCACGGTTTGGATGCTGTAGCGCATCGAAGTGTAAGATGAGTATACGTTTTCATTTCGTCAATAAACCCAATATGAGTAGCATATCGAGCTGTCTACGTTAAAAAACGGGTTTCGAACTGTAAAGCTCCTAAGTCATTGCAGAGCCTATATCGGTGGTGGTGAGCCTCATGTACATGATCCGATGCTTGCGATTGCCTTTAAAGCTTCTCAATCGCTCCTTGGACTCGAGCCATAAAACCCTCCGCTGAAGTTACAGTAGTGCCATACACTATACTCTTCATACAAGTCCACAGAAAATAGCCCAGAGCTGTCAGGTCTGGTGACCGTGCTGGCTATGGAAATGTTCCATCTCTACCAATCGATCGATTTGAATTTGCGAAGTTGAGGTGATTCCCCACATTTACATCAGTGTGCTGGAGCTCATGTCGGCCGATTTTGCAGTTGTGTAATGGTACGTGCAGCGCTGCTGTTAGAACGTTGCAGTACTGGAAACTATACACGTAACGCAGTAGGCTACACACCAAGGACTATGTGGAGGAACTTAGTGCATACAGAGGCATGTTATCATACTCAGATCGTTCATCCGCAGAACACAGATGGCTAAAGGGTTGCATAACTTCCGTGTAAAGATACCAAAACGAATGTTAATAAATTGTCACAACCGTTTGTTCTCAACTTCTACGCTCTCCAACGCACAAACTGTGCATTTCCGGACAGGAGTTCTTTCTTGAAAACCGATCGGTTTGCCATCCTGCACAACATAATAAGCATTGTCGGTGTTTTTTGGGACACTTTGTAGGTATATGTATACTAAATATGAAACTTCAGGGATTATTCGCCATACTTGCCAAATGTGTCACATTTTAAATCTGTAGCTCTATTGGTGCGTGATTAATTTGTTAGAAATACTATAGAGAGAACCCATCAGCTTAAATTCCTTTTGTTTTAATGTGGTTACAAAATAATATAATCTAAAAAAAATATATAATCTAAAAAAAAACTAACCCCACGGCGCAACAGCCTTATCCGGGCCATGGCATACTGCCCAGCCGTTGCGTCCCACACCTCTGCCCACTACAGGCGTCATGATTGGGGTGCAGTACTGGGGTGCAGTACTGGAGGGTGGTACGTGGTCAGCGCTCCGATTCCATCCGATTGTGCGGTCTTCACGACCTGGGACCGCTACTTCTTTATTCAAGTATCTCCAGAATTGTTCCCTTGGGGAACTAACGGGTCTGAGTGCACCCCGGACCAGACCTCCCAGTGGGTAGAAACCCCAAGCCGGTACCGGGTATCGAACCCGGGTACCGCGCACAAAAGGCAGGCACACTACCACTGCTCTATGGGGGCAGTCTCAGAGTTAATTAAAAGTGTTCCGATTCGATCGAAAAACAATCCTTTATTGAAAAATTTCATGTAACCGTGTTTCACTGAATCTTTGGGCTGTGATCTCGCAAAGAAAATACTTTGATGTTTTTGAAGCCCCCATATATTGTATAAGGGACCCCAGCACTCAAAAATTCCCGAAAAAGTTACAAATTGATAATTTTTAAGTTTAGGCGTATGAATGTTCCCCAAACCTTCTGTCATCGGTTGGCAGTGACAGTTTTTTAGATTCCACCATTTTTAAAGGTCTAGCACAAGCTTTAAATGCCAAGTACGCCACATTCAAACATCCCTTTTCTGCTTAAGTTTTCGGCAGTATTTGAAGAAAATGTGGAGCAAAAAAGAGTCCACTAGACAAAAGAAGCGTAATCTGATTCATGATCACGATGCATGTATGTAGAAAAATTGGTTTGTCCCGACTTTACATTTTTAATACACTGTCTGCTTCGTACGCATTAAATTTTGTGTTATCCTCACGGAGTTTTTCTAGCCTGTCCTCCTTCTATGTGACTTCAACTTCGGTATTTGTTTTCAAAATCTGAAAATTTGTTTAGCCTTAAAAATTGAATACGCAAAAAGATTTTTAAAATATTTTGTATGTCCATCAAGGCAAAAATAATTAATTTCTGTAAAAGTAATCACTTATTTATCTTCCTGCCAGAGATTGATGGTGTTTGTTGGAAAATTAGAGTTTATACAATTAGAAAACTGTTGTGATACCTTCGTGGTACGGATGGAATATTTTGAATATTGAGGTATTTCCGCATTGTAAATAAATTGAATAATTAATTTCCTCAACACTATAAAAAAGATTGTGTTGGAACTTTGTGTGGTAGTTTATAACATAAACGCCCTGAAGTGTGCAAAGTGTTGATTCCATGACTATAAAAAGATACAAAATTCAAATTTCAGTTCCAGGGTCCCCTAAGCACATATGCTTTGTACTTTTCCTTCCAATCCCATAAGGTACCATGGGACTGAAATTTGAAGTTTCTATATTCTTATGGGCATGAAATCAACACATTGAACAATTAAAGTGTTTATTTTATAAACTATTACAAAAAGTTCCAGCACAATCAGTTTTATAGTTCTGTGGTAATTAATTGTTTAATTTATTCTCAATGCGAAAATACCTTAAAATACAAAATACTCCATGCACATTAAAAACTAAAATATCACAACAGGTTAATTATTTTGTAAACGCTATCAGTCTCCGGCAGGAATAAAAAATAATTACTTTTACGTAATTATTTTATTTGCTTTGGTGGACTTTAAACTTTTTTTATATTTAATTTTTTGAAAGCCAAACAAATTTTTAGGTTTTTAAACAAAAGACTGAAGTTGAAGTCACATAAATGGGGTACATGCTGGAAAATTCCAACAGAACAGCACAATATTTAATGCGCATGGAGCAAATTGTGCATTAAGAATGTAAATTCTAGAAAAACCAATTTTTCTACTCACATGCATCATAAGTCATAACATGAATGAGAATACCTGCTTTTCACACCTTTCCTCCTTTATCTAGTAGTCTCTCTTCTCAGATTCATAGACTTTTGCTTGCGGCGAAATGCCACTTAACCACTCCTTTCCGCTGAATTTGGTTGTTTTTGAGTCATTTTAGCCCAATTTTATTCAAATACTGCAACAAATTTAATCAGAAAACGGTCGTGTAAACGTAAGGCACATCGCATTTAAAACCTGCGCTACACTTTTGAAAACGCCGGAATCTAAAAAATTGCATTGTCAACCTGAAGGTATAGAGAACATTTATATGCATAAACCTAAAAATCATAATTTGATAACTTATCGGTGATTTTTCAGTCCCAGGGTCTGTTAAGAGGTCACAGCTTAGGATCTGCAAATGAAGTATTAACAATACGCTCCATAATAAACATTCCGTTGGAACTTTCGTCCAAGAAGAAGGCGCCTTAGTTATTGGAAAAACTTGAAAATCGGTTTCAGAAAGCTCTTTACGTGATAAGAGCAGCACGGTGCATTCCATTGATTTCTATAGAAAGTAGAGGAAATGTTGGGAAGTTAGTGATGGCTATGATAGGACCCGGGGTGTTGGGGGAGGATTCTTTCAGTGGTTTTGTCGGCAAGCGCATTCTGCCTCTCCCCGCCCCAGCAGCCCTTGTTCCATTCACAACACAAGAAATATGCTCCAGTTTCACGCCGTAGTATGTCGCTCCCTATACGCGCCAATTCCACAATGACTTTTCGACAAGTGCAACCGGGAAATTCGTCATCAACAATGTCGCATACCTTTCGTGGAATCATGACGAAAATTCTAAAGAAATATGTGCTACTATGCAGAGGTTCCTGGTTGGGACCATGCACATGGGAAGGGCTCTTCAAGATAGAGCACTGCGGGAGAGGTTGGAAGGGAGAGAGTAACCTGGAGGAGTGGGGGTGTTTGGTGAATAAGGCATTTCATTCTAAGCTGGAACTCCCACGTTCCCGCCAAAACACATTCCCCCGCTTTACCCCTTCCTGCACCGAAAGTCCAAAATGCATCCCACCCCCTCCTATCAATATTATATAGCTTTTCGTGATGTAGACATGCGCAGCTGGGACGACCAAATTGTAGCCCCTACACAGGGGAAGGGAGAGATCAATGCGGGCTCAGCTGCATTCCCCTCAGCTCCTTTGTAGCCCCTCTCTTCTTGCCACCCCTAAACCATCTGCAGCTGGTTTCCATGCGTGGGAGGTGCGAGCAAGAGATCCAACTATACATAAAACGGCTAGCCAATAGCTAGCTATACACCGACCAGGAAGATCCAAAAATTCTCTCGAGATTCTTTTCAAGTTCGCGCGCATCGCTGCTACACTTTTCAATTGAAGCGTTCTTTTTTGGGGGTGGGGCCGGTGGGTATATAAGATATTTGCGCGAGACATTAACCTACCATTATTACGCTAGGTGTTCGGTGAAGTAGTACAGCTGGTAGAGAGGCAACACAACTGAGAGTAGAAGGCAGAGAGCTAAGTCCGCTTGCACACCTGCTTTGCTCCCTCATTCAAAGAGAGACGTGGCGGGAATACGGTGCACGCGCCCGGCCAGGAAACTTTACGAACTTCGCGTGCACTGCTCTTCGTCGCATGCTTAGGACGGTTTGGAATAGGCATGCTTACTCACAGGTGATAGAGAAGTAAGGCAGTCGGAAGAAATTCTCACTCGTACCAGCAACATCACCACAGCAAATTCTACCTTCACATATAACACAAATTCACTAGCAAACCCGCTATCCTTCACAGCACTGCACCGCTTCACTGATTGCACCTAACCCCATTACCAGAAATACAAACAAAGGTAAGATTACACACAAACCTGGTCCTTATATTCGTGAATGTGTGTGTGTGTGCGTGCGTGTGTGCCTGTTCGCGTGTGTATGTACCTTGTACAGTGCATGACTGCCTAGCCTGCATTTATATTTATGTTAATATAACACTTAAAGTTGCACTTTATCGCCTATCACGTTATTCCTTAACTTGTGTTTAGTAGCTGGTGTTCGTCTAAGTTACTCGTGACTAATGTTCAGTGGATGTAGATAAAAAATTCAAATTGTTTGCTCAAACCACCCTATTGGTTTTAGTTTAAAATAAGTGAAATCGTTATTCTCATTGCCCACACGTTGAAGATTAACTTGACGGTATAACTTGTTCCAAAATGTTCATGTGTGGGAATTAAAACATACGATGTGTGTGAAAATCATAGTGAAATTAAAAAAAAAATATATATATAGCTTTCAAATAGATAATTTTCAATTTTCTTTCAGGTAGGTACACAAACTTGTATATCATAGCATTTCTTAAAGAGTTATAATTCAATATTTCTGATTCCGATGTATCCATCAACACATTTGCATAGTTGTGACCACGCGAGTAAAAAATGTATATGAGAGAATTCGCCGGTCACAGGAAAACTTATTTTACAATGTTGTTTGCCAAAATCTAAATTGCAGTTGATTTCAGTACAAGTACTCGCTGATATTTAATTCACTATTACGTATGCATGTTTCCTCCAACAGGCAGCACATACGATAAATTGATAAAAAGGTGCAAACCGATGTGCCAAATTGTATGTATCTCGCTTATTTTAAATCTTACTACAGTTTAGTGTGCATTAATTCTAGTTATTTGCAGCTAAATGTCAATCAGGCATTCGTAAGCGGTTATAAAGCGTTCCGATGCGCCGATGTTTTTTTCCAATAAGCATTTCCCAGAAAAACTGTGATTTTCCACGTAAAGCCTCGTAAATGGAATTTTACGTTTTCCAGCACTTCGCATCACACCATGCACTCCCTCTGCAGGTTACAGCTGTTGTTTCCCCTTATGAATAGCAGAATTTAGACCAAACTTGGAAATTCGCATAGAAGTATTTATGTGATTTCTATCAGGTGCATTATTATTATTGTTGTTATTTATTGTTATTATTACTATTATTATTGTTATTATTACTGTATTATTGTTGTTATTATTATTTTTACTGTTACTATTATTATTAGTTTCAGACCCGATAACCAGCATATAACATCAATCAAGTGCTTTTAAAAGTGTTCTTCAATGTCTCTTACTATAAGTTATCTCTAACTTAAAGCTCCATGTTTACTATTCTGTCACTGCCAAACGGTAAGTAAAGCACACGTTATGATATCATAGAAAGAAATTACTAAATTTTTTATGTTCGCCATTGTTTGCGATAAATTGTGCATTTTCGCTTAAGCATAGTGTTATTAGAAGCTCAGTACTACACTGAAAATAAGACACGGGTCTCGACGGAGTATGAACCAAAAGCATACTTGGTACTGAACATCCAGACCCATGTCTTTCGTAAAGAAAAGAGTGACAGAATATTAATAACTGCACTAAACCCAGACATTCCAAATATTATATGGATCAGTTGTATTTGAACAATATGAGGAAAATAGCGAAAATAATATAACTTGTTTGATGTTTTATAAAGTTGATTTATATTCTTTTCTCAAAGAGTTTTACTTTGTATTAGGTTTTTTCATCCCACTGTCAGTTTCCTTTATTTGAGGTTTTTAAATTGTCTTGTATTTTCGTATTGGTATTACTTTCTTTAATATGTTGAATCAGCGCCTGCAATGTGCTAATTATAGTGATCACATTGGGGAGAAGCATTACGCTCCTTTACAACAACGATTGTAACCTCTTAAGATCATTTCAAGTATTACGTAAGCAAGTTTGTTCATATGTCACTTACAGACTCTATTTATATAGCACAATGAAAGTTACATACAGACTTCAGTTACTTAGCGCAAATGTTAAGAACCGATAATCTTAAGCCACCAGAAAATTATACTAGAGACTATATTTGAGGGTATCTATAGTAATTGGTATATTATAAATTCAGAGCGTGTTGTTATACTCCTGGTCTCTTAAACAGACTTAAACACAATTAATGTTTATGCGATATAATTAATTGGATACATTTTGTCACTACCAAAACGCAACTGTACATATGCAAACCTTTTACGTATTTTTGGACGCTATATTAATTTTAATTCTGATAATAGTAAGATAAATATTTCGGTT